>JACDOX010000047.1:2072201-2082719 GCA_014549065.1 Cardinalis cardinalis | reverse complement strand
GACCAGCTCAAGCTGGTGATTGTGGTGCTGTTTGAGGGTCCCCAGGACGAGGGAAGAGATGAGAATCTTGGCTCCACCTTTCAGAAGGCTGATTTATTAGTTTATGATAGTAAAAGAAAATGAGACATTAGAACTATAATTAGAACTATAACTAAGAAAGAGCAAGGAGACATCCGAAAGCTGGAAAGGAATAAATAATAAAACCCCGTGACTGCTCACAGCCTCGACACAGCTGGACTATGATCGGTCATCAAGTAGAAACAATCCACAGGAGACCAAYCCAAGATGCCACTGTTGGTAAACCATCCCCASCCMACACTCCACAGCCAGCAGATCGTTATTGTTTACTTTTCTTTTCTGAGGCTTCTCAGGAGAAAAATCCTAGCAAAAGGATTTTCATCAAACACGTCAGTGCCAGGTGATGGCACAGGCAGCATCGGCTGGCCGAGGTCACCGTGCCGTCCCTGCCAGCCCAGGTGTCACAGCAAGGAGGAGAGCTCACCCTGTGCTCACCCTGTGCTCACACAGCCCTGCCAAGGGACTGGCTGGCAAAACAGAGCCGAGCCACGCATGCCAGTGTCTGCATGGCAGAGAGAGGACATGAAAAGCCATGTCTGAGGACAGACTGCCACCTCCTCCCTGAGCTCTGCCCTGCAGGCTGAGCCATGGGCAGCCACTTTGGCAAGGCTGCATTTGCTGCCTRTCAGCTGCTCTGTGTCTTACAGGAGTTTAAACATCCCAGGTTTRGGTTGGTCCTGAGCAGAGGGCAGTGAGGAGAAAGGGAGAAGGCTGGGCTGCAGGGCAGCTGGATCCAGGCAGAGCAATTTGGGGAGCAGCCTTGTCTAACAGCATTTCATTTTCCAGTTCTAAKACGTTTTGTTTCATTTTGCATTTTTGCTAGAACTGCGTGTCAACAGGTTTCAAATATCCTCCTMAGTCCCAGCAGCCTGCTTGAAAGGGCTGTGTCTTTATCAGAGCATTGATGGTCCTTCTGAAATGCGAGTCTCACTGACTGCATCCAAACCKTSTGCTTGAAGAGCATTCCTMATTAAAGCAGTTTGGGCCTTTGGGGAAGAAGGGGCTGCAAAGCATTTCCTAAAGCATTTTCTACTCYAATTTCATTGTGAGAAAATACACCTGAAGGATGATGCAGAGATTAGGACTGAGACAAATAAGARTTTGGTGGGTCAATTTTGCTTTGAGAGATTGAGAAACACAGGAAGCCCAAGTGATGATCCCAGATGGTTGAACACAGAGGTTTCATCCTCCCAGAAATACAAGGGCCTTAAAACCACTGTTAATTTGCTGACATATTTTTATTTTAGAAATGCCTTAGAGCTGTTTTCTTCAATCATTTTGGAATGYGAGCTGARACAAAGCCATCCAGGCTGAACCAGAGGGATAAACTCCTGAGACAAACACCCCGTCCCCTCTGCAGGGAGAGGAGCTGAGCCAGCATTTCTAGAAATAAATCATCACCCCCAGCTCGGAGTCTGCGGGAGGATGTGCAGTGTTCCCCTGCTCCCAAACAGCCCAGGAGGCTGTGATTCCCCCAGCACTCACTGGGCTACCCACAGAGCCTTTGTCATGCTGCTTGTGGGGCCAGTGCCCATCCCTGCCCTTGCCACCAGCCTGGACTCTGGCTCGTGCCCCGCACCTCCAGAGCCCAAATTTGCAGTTTGTCCCACACAAAGAGCCAGGGCAGCGAAGGAAAGGGGTGCACCCAGCCAAACCTGCCTGCACATACATGTGACAGCAGGCAGGAAGGGTGCAGGCAGCAGTGCTCTCAGGGGCTGCACACCTGGTTCCAAGCGTGGGGATGGCAAGAGGCCCCATCTTGGGGGATGTAGCCCCAAATCCCCAGCATGGATGCTCACAGGCCAGCAGGCAGCCCAGAACAGCTCAGTGTGTCCTGGATTTGGGGTTACCCATTCAGCAGCCGTGGTGCTGGGCACGGCTGTGGGCCCAACCCTCATCCTRCTCCCAAGGACACGGCTCCACTGCCCTGACCTGGGGATCACCCAAAACCCCAGTGCCAGAGGCCACAGAGACTGTCCCTGGGGATAGCAGCTGCAAGTGCTTGCACACTGTGCCCAGCTCTGTGGGACCCCACCTACCTTGCTGGGGAAGGTCTGGSCTTGAGATAGCAAAACCAGAAACAACAAGGGATGAAACAAAGCTTGTCAAGCAAACTGGTGTGTTTGTGTCAATTAATGTTGGGTGCAGGAGGGGGAATAGGCTTTGTGTCATACTGGAGAAATAGAAAATACTTCCTAAACCTTTGCAACCTTGTGAAGCCTCTGCTATGCCTGTAGYGACCTGCAGTTAAATAGGTGGCCAAACATGTCACTGCAAACCATGAGAGATACACAGGAGTGGGGCAGGACTCCTGATTTTCCCAACTCTGCCCTGCTGTTGGACTGGGCTGTTAGGCACCATTCAGTTTTGCCCTACAGCTTTCTCCTGCCTCCTGTGCTCTGGTCCCACCTCACCTGGCACATGAAGTGAGCTGTGGCAACAAGAGAGATGCTGTTGCTGGAGTCARTTGTTTGTAATTTTGCTCACTCTGCCTCCCATCTCCTCAGCACAAAGGCAGTGTGCCCTCCCACCATTGTGCTGCCAGCACCCAGCAGTGCAATGAATTCCTGCAGCTGCGCCCTCACTCCTGCTGGCATCAGCTGCTCACTGGAGTGTTAATGCCAGTCTGAAGGCATGTTCCTCCTCTCACGGCCACTGAGCTTTTCAGCTTCCCTGGAGCAAGCTTTGGCTGTTGACAGCATCAGGTGTCTGGTCTGGACAGGGGTGCAGATGGGTGAAAACATGCTGCTCTGAGCAGGGGCTGCCTTGCCAGGAGCCATGTTCCTGCTGAAGGTAGGGAGGGTTTTGCTGCAGGGCTCTGGAGCTCAGCAAGCCAAATCCCACTCGTAGAATGAGGAGTTGCTCCCCTGACAACCTTGAGTTGAGCCAAGCTTGTGCACTTGGCTTCTTGCTGCCGTGATTCAAACTGCACAGTGCCCCTGGCAGCCAGGGGCAAAGGCAAGAGTCTGGGGGAGGTGAGGTCTGTTCACGGCAGGCTGTGCCTGGGCTCACATGGAGGATAATAAAGGTGCTCCCTGTAAAGGAGAGGGCTTTAGGTAGACAAGTGGTGTCCCTTCTTGTGGTCATCTTCCCCTTAGGACTGTGGTTGTTGGCAAAGGCTTGAAAGAGCATCTGGATTTGAAAAGGGCATGGTGGGCCAGATCCTGATGCAGTTTAGTCTGAACATGCTGTGTGCAAACTCCTGAGAGAGCAGCAGGGCTCTCTCCATCTCATAATAAACTGTTTGACTTGAGCTGAGCACAGAACAAACACACACAAACACACAAACAGTGCACCTGCTGGGGCTGTATGAGCAAGTGCTGCAGATACCAGCTAATCAATCAGCATGTGTGAGCTGGGAAAAAGGGAGAGACGGAGCTTGCAGGAAAGGGCTTTCCATTCATACTAGCAGAGTTTAGCTTATGCCTTTATTGTGATCATAAAGCAACACACTACATCTGCAAGTCAGGTGCTCATCCAGTGTGCCAGTGGTTGTTTCTGAGTTTGCCTGTCAAGTGGCAGATGCCCCTTGAACAGGTGAAGTCTACATTCAGTAATGTGTGGTTTTCCCCAAATTAATGCCAAAACCTCTTGGAAAAACTAGCATATCCAGCATTTCTGGACCCACAGTGTTTCACTTTCTCCCATGGCAGACCTTGGCTGGAAGCTTCTCTGTCCATCTCCACTGTGTTTACTAAAGAGCTGTCTGGAAACTGGGTGACAAGAGCTTTCCCAGTGTTACAGTGCTGAGGATGCAGCAGTTGTGTTGGTTCGTGGCATCTTCCCATCCTCGTGCTGTCCAGCCAGGAGGGCTGGACATGCCAGTCCAGTTCAGCCAGGAGGGCTGTTTCAGGTGCTTACAGCTCTGCCCTTGTTGACCTCAACTCACCTGAATTCCAACATGTGAAGACAGTATGGGAATATGTTTACAGCAGGTGTGTATCCACAGATACAGGTGAGTCACTGCAAACAGCTACATCTCCTACTGTGCTGCAGCAAGGATGCACTCTGAACTTCCTAGTATTTTTCCATCTCCTAAAATACTTTTCTACTTAACAAAGCAGAGCCAAAATTGGATCTGGCTTCTGCTGTATTTTGCATCTATTATGCAGTTCTTGCTGCCATCACTGATTTAATGTCTCCATTATCATGGAGCACTGGTCTGCCAAGGATTCCAGCCATCCAGCATGCCCCTTGGCCTTACTAAACATTTGTGAGCAGCCTTAAGGGGCTGCTGAGCTCTGCATTTTTGCAGCAAAAGCACCTTGGAAAGGCTTGTGCTCCCTTCTGCTCATTTTGCAAGTCACTTCTCTCTAAAGGAGAGGTAAGGCTGTTGGGGGAACCCAGAGGAAGTGCCAAGTTCCTTCTCTGGGTGATCTAGTGCTCAGGGCCATCTGACAGTAATTGTCCTGTCTAAGAGATGCTGAAGAGCTTCAGTCCCATTAAATCCCACAGAAACACATTTGTAGGAGGACCAGTAGAGCCTACAAGTCAGTGACTGGCTCTCCTCAGAGGCAAGAGTTACYAGCCCTCTTCAGGTACAGGCTGATCCCTCCACTCTGAAAATACATACCCACATTCCAGCTTAGTCAGCTATTAAAATAGTTTTTCTGAAGATGACATTAGCCTTTGCAGTTTAGTAAGAAAAGTTACAAACCACCTCTGGGTTCTACCCAGTGAAAATACTTTGCCCATTAAAAGACAGGAACTCCCCCTCACCTTCTTAGGTCACTGTTCAAGGAGAGAGGTTTATATCTGGGCTCTGAGGGTACTAATAAGCCTGACCAGGCTCTCCTGAGCCTCTATCCACACTTACGTCCTGGTGCTCTATTTAAGCTCAGCCTGGGGCTTATGCGAGCTTTGAGGGGGGAAATATTGGTGTATGTCTCCCTGTGCYTGCTCAAAGTACCTATTGCTTTGGGCTGTGATCCATAATGCCTTCCTGACCTTGGTCATCTTCTACTACTGTGGAACTGCCAAGTGATTCCTGGATGATGGCTGCCATCACAGACCTTGACTCTGACCTAGGGACTGATTGCTTTGGTGTTGGTCTGGCTTCATCACTGTGAGCTTCTCTGAGGATCTGGACTTCTGGTTGAATCTGGGTCTCAYCTCTGAGCTGCTCATCTGTCTTGGGTACTGTTGGGGCTGTCCTGCTGGCTGCTGWGCTCAGCTCCCTGCTGTGTGCTCCTCAAACCTGCTACCATGAGGGTTTGACAGTAAATTTTTCAGGCTCTGGTTATATCTCTAAAACAGGCAGAGYTAAGACTAAACCTCCTGTGCCTTGTCATCAACCCCTTGGCTTTACTAGGCTTTATCTTGCTTTCCTTCTGCCCCAGCTAAAAGCTTTAGAAGATCTGAGGCTTGCTGCCCTCATGACATCTTCATTTCTGCAGATTTTTTATCCCTTCCAGAAAGTAATTTGTTTACTGTCTGAGTTGATGAGCTCAGCATAGAGATAAAGGGGTTCTCTAAGCTGTGCAGAGGTCCAGATTAGATGATGTGAATGGCCCCAAAGAGATGTACTCCTTTCTCCTTCCTGACTTGTGTAAATGGAGGGCTGTGACCACCCCTCTGCACACCAGCTGTGACAGAGSAGTGTGACCTGGCTGCCATTCCCCTCAAGTGAGGAGCCCTGTCCCCTGGGCTGTGAGGAAACCTGGGTGRGATTTCAGCTGGAGAGCTGTCTGCCTCCTTGCCCCATGTGACTCTGTTAAAGGTTATTCTGGCCCCTTAGTCAAATTCAATAGAGCTCTGCTTTGCTCTGCCCTCCAAGAATCCGCTGAGGTTTGCTGTCAGAGTGGCTATTACTGCAGCAATCAGCTCCACTTCAGTGAGGAGAGAAACACGAMCCTTTAGGGGCGGGAGGCAGCAGGGGCATGTGGAAATGGGGAAGTAAAGCACAACTTGTGCTTGTTCTGCCCTGCAYGTGACACCAGGGATGGGAAAGAAGCAGGGCTGGCAGCCGCACTGTGTCCCAGGTGGGCAGTGTGCTGTCCCTTAAGGGGAACAAACTGATGCAGAGATGAAGAAAGTCCCAAACTGATAGAGAAAATCTTGCTGGGGCTCTAAACAGAGCAGAATTTCTTCTAATTACAGCCTATTCTGGAAGCCATTAGTTTCTCCAGTCACTCCTCTTGAAGTGTTTATTATAGATGTTCCCCAGCAGGATTTTGGATGAGAGCAGGACCTATGTGTCTTGCCCAGAGAATGGCTGCGTGCCTGGGCTGTGCAGGAATAGAGCAGGTACCCGCCCCTGCTTGGTACAGTCAAAAGGTTTCATGGTGTCCCAGAATTAAAAAGGCTAAGTCAGCAAATGAGCTTATACAAAGCTTTTCGGAGGCTCTGAAGTAAATTCACGTATTCTGGAAAAAGGGAGAGGTTAAATCTTTCCTTGTGCCCAAGGAAGGAGGGGCTGGATAGGGCAGGGAATTTTCCTCTTCTGGAGGGATGAGATGCCGAAAGGCTGTATAGAAGATTGTGTTAATTTGCATGGTGTGCCACAAGCCTGCTGTGTCACCCAGCCTCTGCCCCAAAGAGCAGGCAATCAAGGTAATAGGAACAGCCCATTTTTTCCTTCTGATCTAAGAATGGGCACAGATCACCTTTTGTTGCCCTGACAAGTGCCAGCGGGCAAAGAAAGAAGAGTTAAACCCTTTTCCTGATGCTAGTGACATCTTGCATTTTGTAACACTGCCAGAACTTAACATCTGACTGTTTATTTGTTTTGCTTATTGTTTACTTTCTTGCTCTGCTGAGCACAGGCAATAGATCACTTTCACCTTTGCAGATGAACTCAGTTTTGCTGTATTTAGGACAATAAAACATCTCACCAGCATATTTCAAGTTAATGAGTTGCTGCTTTTTTTTTCATGTGGAGTTTCAAAATAAGTTAAATTCTCCTGAGATTAGAATTTGCGGTTAGTTTCTTTTTAATTGACAAGCCTTAGTCACCAAATTCTTTCCCTTAGCTATCACCTCATTCCTCTACCTCTGTAGTATTTGTTTGCAGGCATCTTGGAACAAAATGTGACCCTTCCACTGAAATGGGAAAGCTGGCTGAATTTCCTGAAGGCAAAAGCCTTTACAGTAACTCACAGGGGGAGACAGCASAAGGATTTTCAGTTTTGCCAGCCTAAAATACACACTTGCTTTCTGATTCTGCCTAACAGACGTAACTGTGAAATTGAACAATTTTGGGGAAGAACAGAAAAGCACAGATAATGGTAATACCAAGAAAAATTTCTGAACAGCTTTGAAGCAGCTACAAAAAAAGCATTTAGTGCAATTGTAAAGCCTCTTTTACCAGTGCTCTGAGCATCGGATGAGAATATACACCAGGTAGGGAGGCTGGAGGGAGATCAAATGAGAAATGACAAGCCTTTGACTATAAAGCTGTCAATGCCTCAGAAGAGAGCCAAGCCAGCTGCACCTATTCCAGGGAGTGTGAAATGGAGATGCAGAGGCTGTGCTGGGTTGAAGTTGGTGCTGCTGTTTAAAGAGAGCTGGTGCTGCCCATCTCTGCTGCCTGTTTTCTGCTCCACTGGCAGCGCTGACCTGGCTGATCGATGTTGCCACTAATTTTATTTAATTTTCTTGCCTAAGATGTATCTTCTCCTTTCATACTCCCCCTTTGTTGCTCAGCCTGAGATTGATGTATAATGTCAAAATAAATCCAGGGAGCGCCATGAGCTTCTGAGATTTGGGAGCTGGATGTGGCAGGGTCAGGAGATCTGAAAGGCTTTTAGTTACCCACTTGTAGTGAGCCACCTGCATGCAAAGACAGCCAAATTACCAGCAACAAAGTGAAAAATGACAAGAGCATTCATTAAATGCCATGCCTGGGCTAGAATCTCAGTGCTCTAAAGTGTTTTTATCTCATCTAATGGGTAAACGACAGCTCAGTAGTTCCTGCTGCATTTCCTGCTTGGTGGGGGCTGGGGGCTGCATTGATTCTGGGATAAAAAGGACTTTCAGAGCCCTGCATGGATGTGGTCTAAAAGAAGCCAAAAGCAAGTTCTTTGGTCCAAGCCTGTCAGCTTTGCCTTGCCAGGCTGGGGAAGGGGTGCAGCCAGTCTGTTACCTGCCCTGGTCGTGCTGGGGGAAGTTGCAGCACTGGAGCAGATGATGGAAAGGAAGAGCTGGCAAAAAGAGGCTGGCAACTGCACAAATGGGTGACATGTGCCAGGGCCAGCCTGCTAGGAGCTGCTAAGGGCAGTATCAATAATAGCAAGTACCCTCAGGTGGCTGTTTGATTCATTACAGAGTTCAGCAGGTTATGGCACGTTGACACCTTTCTCTAGTTGTTGAAAACCAGCAAGTTCATGACAGAAAAAAGAAAAAAAAGCACCATCAATTTTTCTTTCGGGAGATTCACTCTTCAAACAACAACAACARAAAAATCAATTTATTTACAGGGAAATAAAGACTCTGGGATGTTTTTAATGAACAATTACTTAAGGAATAAGAATGCTTGAATTTAAAATCCTGATCACCCTCAGACCTATGTCCTGCTGTCTCAGTGACATGCTGTGTGGGAGAGGCAGAGTACCAGGCACATGGTATAAGCCCTGCAAGCACAAAGACATTTGGTGAGGCCCTGACAGTACAGCTGTTTCCTCAGTTGGAACTTGCAATGTTGGATTTTAGCATCCCCTGCCCTCCTAGAATGTGTGATGAGAAAGCTGTTTCGAAACCAAAGAGAAAGGTTCCTAGTCACTGCTGAGGAAAACTTGAAATCATGAGCTGCGTGCCCAGTGAGAAGGGACCAGGATGCTTTTGGGTCCTTTGGTTTGGAGTCATGTTGTATTTGTGGCCTTGAACCAAGAGTTGCACAGCTTTTCAGAGGGGCCACAGGCTGCAGGCCTGCAGGAGGGGAGTGGGATRGCTGCAGTTCATCCAGCTGGCAAGAGGGGTTGAAGTGCAGGGAGCTGGCACGTGTTCCCTCACAACTGCTGTGGTATGTAGGACCTCTCGAGCCTTGTTTCTTGGACACCTGTCTGACAAAGCACTTGCTTGAGTCATTTACTGTAATGTTGTGCCCTRAGGCCACTAAAGATGTGTTTAATTTGAAATTTAGTGTAATTGGAGCAGYTGGTCTTGTTGCTGTAATAATGATTTTACGCAGGATCTTCAGCATGTTCCTTTGCTGTGCTATCCACCACAACTGCTCCAAGAGCTACAAACCCAAGAACTGCTGCAATAGAGTTTTCTTTTTTTAATAGAGTACACAGCAGTTTGCACAGAAGGGCAGGGAAGAGGGGACATCAGCTGAATTAGTATCAATGTGACAGTCTTGGGTATGGTGGTGACACACCATGGAATGGTTTTCCCAGCAGGTGTTAAAGCAGCTGTCCCTGCTAGGGCAGAGGCTCCAACACAGACCCAGCTTCAGAAACAGATGCAACACCCCAAGCCTCAGGATGCAGTGAGTGATAAAAGAAGAGATGCTCTGCTGGATCTCATATAAAGCGGCAATGAAAGGTTCACTGGGGCTGTGAAGGTCAAAGGCAGCCTTGGCTGCAGCRACCGTGAAATGGTGGAGTTCAGGATCCCTGCACAAAACTGGGAAGAGCTCCATATCTGCATATCTTTATTTGGCTGATAAACCAGAGAGTCAAGCTTCCATCCAGAGGGACCTAGACAGGCTGGAGAAGTGAGCTGAAAGGAACCTCCTGCAGTCCAGCAAGGCTTTCAAAGGGCTGCACCTGGRGAGGAGCAATCTCGTGCACCAGAATATGCTGGGGCCACCCAGCTGGGAGCCAGCTTGACAGGAAAGGATCTGGAGGTCGTGGCAACCCCAAATAAAATGTGAGCCAGAGATGTGCCTTTACCACAAAGGTACTGATGGTGTCCAGGGCCACATTTCCTTCCAGTGGTGCCCAGTGACAGGGCCASAGGCAATGGGCAGAAATCAAAACACTGGAGGTTCCTTCCAAGCATTAGGAAACACATTTTRCTGTGAGGGCGAGCAGTGGCACAAGTGGCCCAGAGAAGGGGTGGGGTCTCTAACCTCGGGGATACTCAAAAGCCATGGTCACGGTCCTAGGAAACTGGCTGTCAGTGACCCACCTGACCAGGGGCTCGGACCAGATGGCCTCCAGAGGAGGGGAAACGAATTTGCCCAGCGGGAGAAGTTTTTCCAGGTGATGAAGTGAGGCGGGAACTGAGGGGTGAGGGAGAAGCGGTGGCTCCGTTAGCSGCGGACAGCTAAAGAGGGGTCAGCAGGCGATGCGGAGGGTCTCTGCTTYGGGGGACGTCGCTGCCCCGGTGTTGGGGCTGACGGGGCTCTGCCCTGCCGGGGGCTCTGCCCGTGCCGCCGCCGGGGCCCGGCGCATCCCCGCTGCCCTCCCGGGGGCTGACCACCCTCGCCCGGCGCAAGCAGCCGCGCCGCCGGCGCTCGTTGTGGGCACCGGGGCCGGCGTGCGGGGACCGCGGCCG
>JACDOX010000047.1:2038460-2071944 GCA_014549065.1 Cardinalis cardinalis | reverse complement strand
GGCGAGGGGCAGAGCCCGGCGGGCGGCGGGGCGGCCCCGCTCCCCGTGAAGAGGCGGTGCGGCAGGGCAGCGGCCGCCGCCATGCAGCCCTTGCACCGGGCCCCGGCGTTGCTGCTGCTGCTGCTTCTGGCCGCCGGTGAGTGAGTGAGGCTGGCGCGGCGGGAGCCGCTGCCATCCCTACGGGCTGGGCGGCGGGTGGGTGTCCATCCCCTCCGCGGGCACCGGGACCCCCGGCGGGAGGCGGCTCTGCACCCCCCCATCCCGGGGAACAGCGCTGCGCCGCGGCTCCAGTGCCCCTCTGCAGCGGGCTGGTCTCCATCACCCCGCCGCTCCCCGCCGGCACCGCTGACCCGGGTACCAGGACTTGCGGCGGCTCCCATCTCCCTCCCCGGAGCTTTCCCTGTGTGCCTGGCGTGCCTGGCATCAGAGCCCTCTGGGGCAGCCGCTGTCTGCCCCGGGACCCCCTGCGTTCCCGGCACGGTGGGCTGGCCGCACGTGGGTTGCTCTCCCGGCCGGAGATGGAGCCGCGGGCRCCGGGCGGTCGCGGTTCGGCCCGGCCGGGGCGGTCTCGGCTGCGGCAGCGCTGCCCCGCACCGCCCGCTCGGGTGTCGGGGGCTTCGTCTGGCGTCGCGGTGATTTTGCGAACTACCGTGAAAGTGGTACAAAGAACGGGCCACCGCGAATTGCTGCACGATTCCCCAAAAGCCTCCTCTTGAAATTTCGAGGAGAGGTAGGGTGCCAGGAAAAGGCAGTTAAGTGCAGGAATAATTATATTCGGAATAGTTATGAATGCTCTGCTTCTATTTTTAAATAGTCTGGGGAAATTTCCCGACAAAGGGATCCCCCAAAGACCCATGAGGCTGAGATTGTCCTCTTCCTCCCTAATCCATCCCTTTGTACAGAAATCTGGTTAGTGTGGAACAGGAGTTCTGAACGGGGACATTTGAAGTGTGGGGGAGTCTTTGTCTTGAGTCATTCTGACAGGGAAGGAAGGGCTGACTTACCAACCAGTCACTGTCTTCCAGCACGACCAAGCTGTGATACAGTGACATCCAGTCCCCTGGCACATCTCCTTTATTATCCCAATCTCCTGAAAACGTTCATGGGGGAATGTGTCATCTGTAGAGCCCCTCTGTCTATAGGCTGTTAGTCTCTGTCATCTGAGGCTCCTGAAAGAGAAGAGATAAAGCCTTTTAGGTTTGCAAACAATAGTGAGCTTAAAGAGCAAAATGGATCTGAAAACCTGTTGGGGTTTTGTGCCAATACTCTGTGGCACAGAAGCAATAAGTCTTTCTGGAGCTGAGGAGGGAGCCAATTTGTGGTTTCCTCCAGGCAGGGGAATACCTTAGGCACAGCTGGCAAAGGTTCTTCAGCCATGTCTCAGCAGGAAACCCCTGTGCCCAAATTCAGCCAAGGGARCTGCCACAATCCCACCCTGCCAATCTGCCAGCAAGGGTTGACCCCATSCCCACAGCTGGAAAGCTATGTCTGCTCTGCACAGGAAGGAGAGGGACCTCATGGTGGTTTTAAAATGTGGCAGCCAAAAGGACCACCAGTGGTACTGCTGTGCTGGGGGGAGGATATGCTTCCTATTCTGCTGAGGCTGCTGGAAACTTTCTAGTGGTGTTGTCCAGCTGGTGGTGATATGGAGGATTTGGGTGCTTGGCTTTCCCTGTSACCCTCCCTGCTGTCCTAGCAGGGAGAGGCATAGGAATGGGAGGTGAGGAGCAGCTCCCAGGGACAGCTCAATTCCTAATCTAGTGGAATTTGTAATCCTGGTGGGCTTTGGGGCTGGACTTGGTTGGCCAGGTCTCCCCAGACAAGGGGGCTCCTGCCCAGATGGGAGGTCAGAAGTGGAGATGCAGACTGCAGGGAATTTGTACCTCAGGCTCTGTTCTGGGTGGTAGGTTTGCTTGGTGGTTCAGGATCACTTCCAATCTGCAATAATTCAGTGCACTCTGGCCTCAGTTCTCCAGCAGCACAGGACAGGAACAGTTAACACCTGAGAGGGAGCTGTGTTGACWGTGTGCAGTTCCCCAGTGTTTCCCTGGGCTGGGAGCCACCACAGACCTGCAGGATGTGCTGAAATGGGACATGTGCCTCATCAGRCTCCCATCAGACTGCTGGGCAGCACAAGTCTGTTGGCAGAGTTTGCAAACATCTCTCCAGGCTCTAGGGTATCTGAGCCCCTTTGGTTTTGCAAGTAGAAAAATGATGCAGGGGGGAAGGAGGGAATTGGTCTCCTTCCTCTTTTTGTCTTCCCAGGTGGCTGTCTGCATGTGGGCTGTTTAAGGGCTTTTTTTTTCTTTCTGCCTGCTTAGAAGATGTCTCGTTAGCATTGTGTGAACAAGGCAGAGATGAGGGAGTATAGATCAGGATGAATGAAAATTCCCTGTAGTCAGTTTTTCCTTGGCCGCCTCGCTGCCATAAGGAAATGTTCRTTTAATTACAGGCATCAGGGGTAGAAATAACCACATTAAGCCCTCAAGGGGAAGCTGCCGGCGACGAGCTGCAGATCAGAGTGCACAGAAGTTTTCCCACTCACTCTGCCTGGGAAGAAGCTGTGGCACTGTGTGGGTACCTGGGGGAGCAGCAGCACTGACAGCCCCACTGCAGGGCTGGGGCTGCAGGAAGGTGCACCACAGCTCCCAGCTGGTGCTTGGGTGAACTGGCTCCTCATTCTTGCTGGCTGTTTGTGGAAACCAGGGCACTACTGAAACACGTAATCCCAAAAGAATGGAGAGAGGCTCTTTGTCAGCCACACGAGCACAGCCTGCRCCGAGGCCAAGAAAACACGTGTGTTGGTTTATTCAGAGGGCCAGGGATGCTGGCAAGGAAGGTGCACCCTGCTGGGGCTCAGAGCAGTCCCTGACTGTCCCTGTGCCTGCTGAAGCCCTGTTGTGGTTACCAGGCTTTGGATGTACATTTTTGGTTGGGGTCAATTTGTTAGTGCTGGGAAAGCAGCTTTGCAGCCCTCCCTCTATATGCCAACTGCAACCATGGCTCCTCTCGTCCTGCCTGGTGTTGTGAAGGTAGTCAGAACCCTTAGATGTGCCCTGGACCACCAAACCTTTGCATGAGCTTTTTTTTGCCTAGAATACCTGAGGCTGTTTGGRGAGTGGAGCCTCTTGGGGATGCAGTGTGTGGCAGGGTGGTTGTCATTGCTCTGCTGCAGGGGCTGGAGTGGAGTGTTTTGTGCTCAGTGTTATGCCAGGGGATTTAAGGACCTTTTGGGGTTTAAAAGGTTTCAGTTACATTTTGACAGGTGACCATGTCTCAATGGAAGTCCCTCAGGCACCTGAGGTATTGCTTGCTCTGCCTGGGCAGGAAGGCTTTGCAGTGCCTTTATTGGGTGTGCTGGAAATCAGAGTGAGCATTGTGGGGTACATAGGCCAGGCTGGGACAGAGTGAGAAGAGGAAGCACGGGCCTCAGGGGCAGAAATAACCACATTAAGCCCTCAAGGGGACTTGGAGCACTTAAGACCTCAAGGGGACAGTTGAAATGCTTTGGGCCTTAGAGAGGGCAAAGAAGTCTGTGGGCTGTGGTTTTTCTCTTAGATCAGTGGCTTTCATCCCGTGGTCTGTTAACCCCTGGGGCCTGTGGGCTGTTTGAAGAGGCCTATGAAAGATAACTGAGGATAGAAAATTCACTTGTACTGTGTAGAACTGTCTACCCAATGCTGTTTTCCCAGGGGCTGCATCTCCCCTGGCCCTGAGCTGGGAGCTGCCATTGTCAATAGCAAGAATTGAGGAGGAGAGCAGACGTGGTGGCAGCAGAGGAGGGAGGTGTGAAGGCTACGAGACAATCCAGGGAGGGAGTGAAGGCAAACAGTCTGGGAGACTGCAACCAAGTGAGATTGTGGCTCCAGGCATGAATGGTTGAGCAGAGGGGGGAGGACAGGCCRGCATGTTGAAGCGTCTCCTGCTTGCATGGAGTCTCTCGTGTGGGAATGGGTGGAGGTGTTTAGAGCAGTCKGGATGTCACAGATCCTAAGGACAGGAGACCTGACACATCTTGGCATTGGGATGAGGGTGCCCAGCWGCCCTGGACACCAGCCCCAGTCTGACAAAGGGCACATCTGTAATTATCTGCAAAAGCAGGTGCATGCCCTGGCAGTGCCTTGCTGTTTCCCATGGGGGTACCTGGCCCTGCCTGCTGTGGGTGTTCTCTGCTGAAGTACCCAGGGAGCAGATGTTGGCAGTTCTTTGTGAGGTGGTGCCCACCCAGTACGTGCAGACACGCACTCCCTGCAGCTGGGTGGAGCTGGAGCTCTCATTGAAGCTTGCTGTAAGGAGCTGTAGAAGCTTAAAGATGTCGGCACAACATCCCTCTAAAGAGCTGTCCCATTGCAAGGGCTTCTTCCATTGTGCCTTGTTGCTCTTMTTGGTGTAGGTGGGCAAGTATGTGCTCCCTGCAGACCAAGTGCTTTTCCTATAGCTTTCTAAAACATGCTGGAGGCACAGGAAGGTGGATGGTTTTACAGGGACAATTGCTAAGGGTTGCTGGCAGTACCAGAGGAGGATGGCAGTCTGATCTTGTTTTCTGAAGCCCTAATTGGAAATGATCTCTGAGATTAGGGTCATGGCTGGATGTGTAAGTAGTCTAGTGCAGTGTGGGAGGGCAGSAAGAAGGCTGTGTGGGAGCTCCAGTGGGAGAGTTCTCTTAGGTGGTGTGTCCCACAACAGCTATGGTCTGTAACTCTGAGTGAGCACCAAAAGAACTTGGTTTCATACACAGTCATCCCATATGCTTCCCTGTGCAAGCTGTTGAGGGTTTGGAGTGCAGAGGCTCCAGGTGACTGTGTGGGAATCAGCTTGGACATCCCTCAGTCAAACAACATTTCTGCCTCTTCCTCCACTGGCCATGGTTGGGATCCCTTTTTGTTATTTAAATTACCCTGGATTCTGTTATGTTCTGGAAGTTGTTTGTGCCTTGACCGTTCTGCCCTGGGGCCTCTCTCCTCTCTGCCCTTGGGCCTTGCTCTGGGCCTTTCCAGGCACAGTGGTCTGGGGGAGGGAATATCCCTGGCAGATGCTTCCCTCATCTGGTCATTGTGCTTCTGTCCGAACTGATTATCAGTAAATGACCCATTCCTGACCCAGCTCTCCYAGGAAATAACATTGCTGGGAAGCTCCTGGGTGTGGGGTGGGCTTCAAAGGAAGGTCAACGGTAGCAGGGCCAGATGGACATTCTTGTGGCTGCTTCCTTGGCAGTACCACCTTGCTCTGACCTCCCTCCCTGTGCAAGTGTGCTTGGTGGGGTGTGCAGGCTCTGCCAGTTGGTGGTGACAGGTCAGTCAGAGTGTGCCCCAGGCAAATGTTCTTCTCTTCAGCAGGCTGATCCTGCCTGCTTGGCACTGTGGTATAGCCACAACACTCAGGAAGGAGAGGTAAAACCAACCTTCTGTTGGGTAAACTGAAGAGCACTCCAGCCCCTCTAGAGATCAAGCTGATGTAGTGACATCTTCAGGGATGATTGTGTGTTTCCTTGGAGAGAAATTGAGGTTTGCTTGTTACTAATTAAAAAGCAAAAAAAATTTAAAGGCTATTTGACACAGTCACAGCTTCAACAGCTAGATTCCATTTCATCTCCCCAAATCCCTCTTCTCATTTCAGCTGGACACAAAAATGACTTATTTCCTCTTTAATTTCTAGTCCTGTTCAATAGGCCAATTGGGAGCTTTTAAATAGCTGCCCTGTCCCATGGAGAGGTGACTTGCTTTGTGGTGAAGGGATGAAGTGATTTTTGGTCAGCCAATGTAGAAAACACTTTGGGATTCTTTTAGAATTATTTAGAATTGTGAAACTGCTTTTATTCACAGCACTTTGTGAGAAAGATGGCAGATAGCCTTTCTTCAGATTTTTTTTTTTCCTGTTGTTGAGTGAAACTCCCTCATCTCCTTGTCTGGGGCTGTTGTGTTGAATCCTCTGCTGAGCTGAACAGAGCAAGCTTCGCCGCTTTGACTCAGAACTGTTTTCTGAGCGGTCATGGGGTCAGCACTAGCAAACTCTTTTCATCTGTATCCTCCTGGCTGGCTTTTTTTCAGTGGCCTCAGAAAGGTAGCACTGCAGCATTATTCCCTGCTGTTGGAATTGCCCCACTCTGCTCCTCACAGAGGTGGAACACCTTTTGCATTGGCTCCAATGTCACCTCTGTGGGTGCTGGCAGCAGGACAGCGCGCAGCCAGCRCAGGAGCTCCCATCCCGCCTTTGTTCCCTCTCCCCTCTCAATCTACCTCTCCCACTTTCTCTGCTTTCTGGCCCCTCCTCTGTCTGCTCTGGGAGGGTTTTTCCTCCCGTGCTCTAAGCCCTGCTGTTTCCCCGAAGGCTGGCTGCCCTTTTTAGCATGCAGAGCCTCATCTCCTCCAGGTTACGCAGAGGTGCCGCAAAAATAGAAATGAGAGACAAACGCCCCATTGAAGCAGCTGGTGAGCCCTGGCTCCGTTCCCTGCTCCCTCCCATCTACAGTTGCAGGTCTTTATTCGTTTGTTTCTTTATTCCTATCACTTCGTCTGTGTTTTAGAATACAACGTCGGGAGGCTGATGGCCGGTAGAAGTTGTCTAATCCCTGTTACCCGTCCTAGGAGGAAAATGGCCTGCAAYGGAGGTCTTGGGCATTAGATTTCCTTTCTCAGCTGTGCTCCCCTGCCTCCCAGCTCAGCTCATGCTTTGATTCTTTCTTTGCCTTGGAGTTGACAGCTGCGTGGAGCTCCTTTATGAGAGGCTTGAAAGAGAGGGGGAAGATGGCAAATCTTCGTGCTGCTTTCTGGCACCCCAAGCCTTTGGATTTTTGCTGCTGGTGCAGAAGGCATGAATGAAGTGGTGTCAGGATGGTGTCTGGAGAGGTACTGATTTGTACCCTGGTGTGGTGGTTCTTTAAGCCCTGGGGCATTCAGGCTGGTGCTGGCACAGAGGGTTCCCCCAGACCAGTCTCTGTATCCCATGCCTGTAGATCAGACCYCAAAGTTTTACATCCACCCCAGGGACAAGACACCTGTCTTGCTCAGGCTGTGCATGACTCATTCTTAGGGATGAGGCGGTGTAGTTTTATCTTGGGCTGAGGAAAGCAGCCCAGTAAACCAGATAATGCMGCTTAGGGGGTTTTAACTGAGTAAACACTTCAGAGTTAAAGGAGGGTAAACAAATTCCCACATCTGAGCTTCCCACATGGATGGAAATAGCTCTCTGGATTACCAGGTTCACCTGCCATGAGATGTGTSTTGTAAAAGGGGTGGGGTTGGGCTCTGGCTGAGCTCTGTAGGCAGCCCTAACAGAGTGTAGCTGGTGGAAAAGAGGTTTGAGGCACTGTAGATGCTGGCATAGAGGTGCATTTTGAGACTTTGCCTTGCTGCTGGGGAGACCCAGGATGTGCTTTGTTGTGTGGCTGGAGAGCTGAGGTGCCACATCAGCCATGTCTCTGTGAATGGGAGTCAGGGGAAACTGAGGCATGGAGGTGGATAAAGAGCTTGCTCAGGATCCAGGCAGTCAGTTGTAGTCACATATAAACCAAATATTCCATGTGGCCTTGGGCCTGCCGTGGTCTCTTCCGATCCTGCGCTCCTTTGACGGATAACTTTGAGAATAATGTTTCTTTCCTCTTCCTTGCTGCTCTCTGTCATGTTTGCTTAAGCTGCAAGCTCCTCAAGACAAGTGCTCTCTCTGGTGCTCCATCAGGGATGCAGGTGTTGCCTGTCAGCTGGGGAAGCTCACACTGGAGCCTGCTGAGCACCCCAGAACCAGCACGGGGCTGTCCTGGCCAGACCTGCCCGGGTCTCTGCTCACACACAGGGGGTGTGCAGGCTCTTGATTCCAGCTGTGGACTTCACTGTYCGTGCATGGCTCAGGAGCTGGCACATCCCTAGAGATGCCTTGAGRTGTTTTGGTTGGCTCTGTGATGCTGCAGTGGCTTCCTTCCCCTTTGATACTCTGCCTCTTTTGCCATTCCCTTTTTGCTGCTGCTCAGGCTTCAGCTGATCTTGCCTCGGATCAATAGGGCAAAATAAACAAGACTGAGAAGTGCTGAAGCCTGGCCCAAGTGTGTATGCAAAAGGGTAGCCAATATTTGATTTTGATGAGTTCAGAGAATAGTGGAGGAAGGTGGAGAGGGTCAGAGCAGGCAGAAGACTTAAAATTGCATTTCTGGCTTCCTGTATTCCCAGGACAGKTTTGGTAATCTGTTGTCAGGTGAGCAGTGACTCCCAGATTTTCTGTGCCAATTTGCCACTGTCTAAAATGATCACACCAGGGCCAACCCATGTGCCATTGCCCCACAGCTCATCGTAGCACTTGCCCTGATTTGGATTTGTGCTCCTGGGATGTGGAGTTGTAGGGCACAGTGGTGGGTAGCAACATCAGGAGGTTGCCTTGTCTGTGCCCTTGCCTGAAGGCAGTTCAGCTCTGCTTAAATCATTCCAGGCCTTGTGTATCCAGATCTGTGTGCAGCTCCCAGGTGATGTCTCAGCAGTGCTTTGTAAAATCTCTGTTTCTAATACTTCACTACTCTGCAAGGATTTTCACATCTGCATTCCAGTGATATCTCAGAGCTGTTCCTAATACAGGAGTTTCTCCTCTTAAGACATTTCTGATGGATGTTTTCCCAGCTTGTATCAGAAATGTTTTGTGCTAGTTCTCAAGGGGCTTATCACTTTATGCTATTTCTTTTCATAATGTTTCTGTTATTCCCATTCTCAAGATCACCTAGCTGTACCTGTGGTTTTTCTGTGCAGCAAGGAGGTCTCCTTGCTTTGTGTCCTTGGCTAATTTCATTATCACCTTCCTACTTTTTTGTTGCAAGGTCACTTAGGAAAATGTGATAGAACAGCAGATCCAAAGACCTGAGATCCATGAGGAATTTCACTAGTAGCTTCCCTCCAGCACAAGCCTCTGTAATTTTTTTGTATAGCCAATGCCTTACAGTTTTCCTGCTAATAGGTGTCTTTTCTTGAGTCTCTTGTAATTCCTCATGAGGCACTGTATCAGATGTTTGACTGAAGTCCAGATGGATTAGAGCTACTGCATTTCTGTTGTCTAGAAAATCAGTTATCAAAGAAAAATACCAAATTAGTCTTCATTTCAGCTTATTCAATTAGTTCAGTTCAGTGACTACTTCATTAACAATTGAGGAACTGAGTATGAGCTGAGAAAGCAAGAAAACTTGTCCTTTTCCCTTCTAATCTATGAATAAAAATCAGCTGTGAGAGGATGAGATCCTTTAGTTTTGATGCGCTGAATGGTAGAGGGCTGCAAAGCAARTGGTTCAGTTCACCCAAATTAGTTACTTCACTGGCTTAACAAAACTGTTTTAAATATAAAACAGCTTTTGGTAATTTTATTTTTTTCTTGTGCCTYCATATTTATAATAGTATTTAGTAGCTGAATAAAGCCAAGTCCCAGGTGCTGTTTTCTTGCATTTTGATTGGAGTTCAATATGCATGTGAATGTACCTTGACACAAATCACAATTACAGTCTCATCTAGGAATCAAGAAGTGTCAGTCAATCCTTCTAATAGTTAAAATTGAAATAATAAGTGTGTAATGTTGATAGAAAAGTGCAAAATGCAGCTTGCTCTCCTGCTTAGTGTTAGGTGGATGTTTGCTGTTGTCACAATATAATTCTTACCTGTAACTTTCAGCCCTTCCTTATGAAACCAACAATGTGAGTGCACTGAAGTTCAAACCAAAAGATAGATTTTCACCCTACAGATTTAAAGCATGATTAATACTGGTTGTAAATCATATTGGTTTGAATCAGCCTCCCTGCATATAATATAGCTGTAGATCAGGACAGCCTGATAGAAACTGTCATTGTTTTCACAAGGCCAGAGTTTCATGGCTGAACTATAWGACATTCCACCTCCTCTCCAGGATGGGTGATTAACAAGGCACCTCATCCTTTAACAGAGGCAAAAACACCTCTGAGAGGGTGAATCATCACCCAGAAAGAGGTGCCCCACGCTGGATGATTGCTTGGCACTGACTCCTCCTGGATGTGAATGCCACTCTGCATGCTTGTGGATGTTTCCCAAAATACCCTGATTTTCCTCCTCAGCTGAGAGCACAGCCCATCTTCAGGGCAGGTTGGTTTGGCAGGAATAGGCTTCAAGGRGAAGACAAGCCCACTGGGTGTCATTCCTCTCTCTGATGTGTGTTTTCTGTCATTACACAGGGACCTTGTGCCTCTGCCTTGCCTCCTCGGAGGACCCAACTGCCGATGGCCTCACATCAACTTCCCTGCTGGAATTTGCTATGATGTCCCACCTGGAGGCCATGAATTCCCACGAGCAAACCAGACCAGAGGCTGCAGAGCCAGATCTTGCCCCTGGCTCCCTGCATGCTGCGCCAGGGTCAGGCTTTGCCAGTGAGGAGAATGAGGAGTCCAAGATCTTGCAGCCCCCACAGTACTTCTGGGAAGATGGGGGAGAGCTCAACGACTCCAGCCTGGACTTGGGACCAGCAACAGGTAAGTTCTTTTTACTCCATTCTTCCTCCCACTCTGCAGGGACTCTGGGGAAGTGGAGGGATACAGGGATCTATCTTCCTGCTTTGACACAACTATTGCTAAGAGGGCCTGAGATTAAATGTCAGCTCTATTTTCTCACCTCAGTGCCTGATGTGTCCCCAATGAACCCTGAGCAAGCACAGGCTTCAGAAACCAAGTTACAGCTGAGCTTTTTATTCCTGAGCTGCTATGAGCTGGGAAAAGCACTGCCTCCATCTAGTTTCCCATTGCCTCATGCCCTCCTTTCACTTTCTCCCCTTTATGCTCTCTTCTCTCTTGTTTTTGTCTGTTGCTGTCTATTAAGCACAACTTTAAGGTCCCAAGAGCCCGACTGAGATCAAGGCCATTTTAGCGTTCGAGTCAGAACTGAGTTCCCTGGGTCAAATTCTGGGTTCCTCACTCTGTGACTTCAGTGGGGATTTGGTCCAAGAGAAAATAGCAGTTTTTGTCCCTTGGGCAGCTGTCCTGTTGCCTACCCTGTCCCGCTACTTCCTGAGAGGTCATGACCAAAGTGGGTTTCATTGGCATTTGAGTTTGCTTTCCTCTCTGGAGTGTTTTTCTGAGACCACTGAGTCCCCTCAGTAGTCTCTCCTCAAGCCCCTCMCTGGCTTTGAGATGCTCTGAGAGAGAGGGATGGGAGGAAGGAGGAGGTGCATTGCAGGGTTTCCAGTAGCTTAGGAGATTATTTCACATGCTCCTGCTCTTAAGTGTCATGTGGGGCATGTATTAAGTGTTACCCAAGGGCCAGGCTTCAGCCTTATCCATCCTCCCCTATGCAGTATCGCTCTCAGCACATCTGACTGAGGTCTGCAATTAGAAAACACAAGTCTTGTTTTATCTCCTCTCCTATTTCTGTGACCTTAAAAAACACCTGTGCTCACACAGGGCTGAGAGCTGTGGCTTGGGTTGCCCACTGGGGCACAGCACACGCTATGTGGGCCAAGGGCCAGGTCAGCTTAGGTCTCCAAAGCCCTTTGCTCACTGACAGTGCTGCTAAACCTGTCTGCCTGTGCTCTGGCTGCCCTGGGGCAGCTGAGGCGTGCAGAGGTGCTGGGGGGGGGACGGGGCCGTTGTTGGGACAGGGCTGTTGGGATGGTGCTGTTGGGAAGGCACTGTTTTTGGGATGGCGCTGTTGGGATGTGCCGTTGGGATGGCACCGTTTTTGGGATGGTGCTATTGGCATGGCACTGTTGGGAAGGCACCGTTTTTGGGATGTGCCATTGGGATGGCACTGTTGGGAAGGCACCGTTTTTGGGATGTGCCGTTGGGATGGCACCGTTTTTGGGATGGTGCTATTGGGATGGCACTGTTGGGAAGGCACCGTTTTTGGGATGTGCCATTGGGATGGCACTGTTGGGAAGGCACCGTTTTTGGGATGTGCCGTTGGGATGTGCTGTTGGGAAGGCACTGTTTTTGGGATGTGCCGTTGGGACGGCACTGTTTTTGGGATGTGCCATTGGGAAGGCACCATTTTTGGGATGGTGCCGTTGGGATGACACTGTTGGGAAGGCACCGTTTTTGGGATGTGCCGTCGGGATGGCGCCGTTCCTGCCGCGCATCCCTGGGACCCGCTCTGGCTCAGCTGCTCCCGCGCGCTGGCAGCGCTCAGCGACGCTTTTCTTGGTGTGCCAGCAGGCACCTGCGTGTCCTCACAGATCGGGACGTGACTTGGAGAACAGCGTGTGCTTGTGCATTGAGGGAGAGATGACTGGTACTGAACCCAGCCTTGCCTCCTGCACGTGCCTCGCCCCATTTGCATGCGGAACACGCCGCTCTCTCCTTCCGTTCTCGCCTGCAGTTCTTTCCTCCAGGAGCAGATGTGCTCTTTCAGCTGTCCTTTATGCATACCCTGCCCTATCCGCTGCCCAGCTAACCACTGCTCTGCTTCCAAGTGCTGTTTCTTCCCCTGACAGTTGCTGTGTCCAGAGCTCATGTCTCAATGGCATTTCAGAACCTTGGTTAATAGAACAGTTTGAATTATTCAAGAGCTGGGAGCACATTTCTACTTAAAATTTAATTAGAAACCTGCCGTGTGTCATTTTACAATAAAGGATATTGTAATAGCATCCCTAAATTGGGCAGTCTTCTCCTGTCATGCAAAGCCTCTGTATGAGACATGCACCCAACCGATGGAACTTACATGCTGCATGTGTGACAGATGCCATGTGATACGTTGTGGATCTGTGTGGTGACATCTGTTAGGTTGTTTTCAACGTATAAACCCATTAAACAGTTTTAAACAGCTGCTGTTTAAGGGAAAAAAGTTTATAGTGTAAGTTTTCCTTATGTGAGATTTCATTCAGTGAAGTGTAGCCCAGCATAGTTGGTAGCTCTGTCTCAGGCAGACACTGGAAACACTGCATCAATCAAGGCACAGAACAGCATTGTTGTACTCCTAAAGAGAGAAAATTACCTGCTATGGAAGGAGACCTGTGCTGGCTTCTTTTTTGTCTTTATACAAAGATATTGGGCCTGATATTGGTCCAGGTACAGGATCTTGCAGATAGGCCAGATTTCCTGCTACTCAAAAGCTGCATGAGTTATCTCCATCTCTCCTTTTTTTTATGTCTGTCTGAACTCTATGTGGGGAGGCTGCCCTGCCTTTGTGTGACTTCAAGGCTGCAAGAGCTAAAAAGCAATAACAATCTGCAGCTGCTGCTTTTTTTTTTTTGTTAAGTGCACAAAAAACATCCTTTAAAAATATTTATAGAAAACATTTCTAGGGCCACCTGTTAGTCCATTAGAAAGTGAGAAGAAACTCCCAGTGGAAGAGCACAGCTCAGACTAGGGCTCTGCTTCTCCTGAATAATGTGCTTTTGCTGATTTATGTTACAGAAGAGTGGTTCTATATTGACATCAGTGAGCACTAACCTTTGGAAGGGCCCTGACATTTGTCTCATTCTGTCTGAGGGTGCACAGGAGTGTGCACTTGCATGTGTGTCACCCCGTGCACAGCTGCTACCCAGTGGAGCCACACAGGGAGGAGATGGATTAGGGGTCTGGTGGGAATGTGAATGCTATATCCTTATAGAAGGAAGCAGTGTGTGATTTGTACTGCAGCTAAAAAGCAAGTAAGCAAGTCAGTGGAGCTGTGAACCTTTTACTTCTGCATTCCTTCAGGCTTCCAGGGAACCCAGAAGCTTCTGGTTGTAGTTTGGGTGTGGCTGCTTTGCTTCACCTTCGGTAGCAAAGCAAATTGGCCTGAGCCACAGATTAACCCAGTGGACCTGCAGGGTCTTGCATCTGGGCCTTCCTCACCTCCTTTCCTTTCTTCCCATTTCTCCATCTTGTTTTGCCTGGAGGCTTCTAGTCCCCTGTGTTTCCTGCTGTTACACAGATGTCCTTGGCAGCAGGTAAAACATCTCATCCAGCTTTAGGGCTAGAAGATGGGACTCAGTAGGGGTGTAGGTCTCTTTGAATCCCTTGTTTTTGGTGAAGGAGTTGCATGGTGGTGTATCCACCCTGGAGTTCTCCCTGTTTGCAGCTCTCAGTGTTCTCCTTTGGCTCGGTCAGGATGCACTGTCCCACATSTTCCTCTCTTCCAGTGAAGGCTCGAGTGTGAGGCAGCCTAATCATGAATTGCTGGGAAGTGTGGGCTCCTGAAAATGGACACAAGACTTGAGAATGTCTAGTGCTTGAGGGCACTTAGCCCCTCTCCTCCCCTGCCCAGCAGCTGAGTGCTCAAGGATTGGAGTGCATCATCCCATTTCCCAGTGTTACAGTGGGCTGGCATGAAGCTCACTTCATTACAGCCAGGGACTGCTCTTCTAGCTCCAAGGAGGTTGAAGACCAAGGGATGACTGTACTGGGAGCTATCCAATCTAGTTTTTAGATTGGTGATTTCCTAGGACAGCATGTGGTGATTTGTGGGATAGGGGAGGAAATTGTAATCTGTTAATTATTCATAGTAATTAGCAGAAGGGATTCTCAGGGGAGTTGGGATGAGGGATAGTGGGACAGACTGTTAGAAAGACTATATTMAAGAAAAAGTAAGTTTTCTGACCAGCTAATAGAATAAAATACTTTCCATCGTCTCTGATAGTGAGATTCACTTCTTTCCATGATGAATTACTTGCCTCTGGCAAAAGAGATCCTGGTATCTCTCAGCCTTACTGAAATCTACTGCCTCTTCATCCAGACTGACAGCAGATCTGCAGTTCTTAATACCATCTTCAAGCCAATCATTAATGAAATGAAGCACCTGGTAAAGACTGTCTCCATAAGCAGCTTAGTGCTGAGCAGCCTCCTGCCCTAGCTCAGCTCCTGGGATGCCTCTTGTTTATGGCCTGGTTTAGTGTACAGGGACAGGGGTGATCTAYCTTGAGACAAGCCAGCTCTGTGAAGACATTGCTGCCAAAGGCTGACCCATGACAGAGGGTTTCAGGGCAGGGTGTTCCCTGACTGGCTGTGTTTGGGTGAGGATGGCTTTTTCTGCCTTTATTGCAGTCTCTGTGCTGAGCTGGAATAAGGTATGAGGCTATTTGGGAACAGTGGTCCTTGGTGCCCAGTCTGTACCTCAAACAAATTCAACCATAATGTGGCCAAAGCACTTTGCTACTTTGGGTCTCTCTTTTGACTGTGATCTCTTTTGTGTGTGTGGACTTGTCTCAGAGTCTCAGATAATAACCTCTCCTAGTACTTCTGGAAGATTAGTATATTAGCCCCAACTGGCTTAATTCCAGCACCAGTAATTGTATTTTGCCTCTTTGAAATCCCCCTGTGGTTTCAATCAGCTGGAGTATGACTTTTTTGCAGTAAGCCTTATTGTTCTGTACTCCAAAAAAAAGAGAGCAGATACAGTTTTAGACCTGGCTGCATTTTCAGTGGAGTGYACCGTGTGATTCCCAAAGCTGGCAGATGTTTTAGTGTGAATGATGCTATGTGTGGTGATTGGAACCCAGGAGTGGTCTTGTCTTTATTACAGTACCTTCTAGTTATCAGTAATTCAATCACTGGTTAACATGATCTCCCAGTTTAATCCAATAAACACCTTATGGTCAGGTTATGTGTACTAAAAAAAATGAGGATCACCCTCTTCCTGAGTTGTCACAGTTGCTTTAAACAGTTGATAGCAAATACAGGGTAGGGAACCTTGTAGGGCAGTAACTGAGAGCAGCTCTTCTGAATGACAGAGAAGCAGAAATGTAATGAATTAAATGTCTGGCTGGGGAATTGGGATTTGGCACAGTGCCACGTCTTGGTCCATCTGGTGTCMGGGAAGTTTTGATATTGATTTTGGAGAAAGCAGGACATTGCCTGAACGGTGGCTTCTGCAGATGTTTGAAGCTCATGTTCACCTCTCTCAGGGAAAATCATCTCCCCAGGCAAAGAAAATGGATCTGTGTGACCCCGACCTGGCTCTGCTTGGAGATGCAAAGGGCAAGACTGGAAAGGCTGTGAAAGATGGTTTATTTAAAAAATACTGCCTGAGGGTTTTTGTAAGAGAGCTTGGAAGGGAAAAGCTGGGTGATTGTGGAGGGCAGCTGGTTGCTGCAATATGCATAATATCACCACTGATGGAAGCCATTGAKGGGTGAAGCTAAGGATGTGGTGGTAAAGAGGTGAGACAGGGGTGTGTAATTTCATACCAGTGAGCCAGACTCCCAAGGGGATGGTGTGGCTGAGAAGCTCTGGGAGGGTACATGATGTAGAGCTGTGCCTGCCTGCTACACTCCTCTGGTCCATCCCTGCTAGACTGTTTGCCAGAGGTGCTGGGACAGTTTCATCATTCCAGTGGTTGGTTCTCCTGAGCTGTCCCCCTCTGTGATCAGGCTGGCTCCACTGTGGCTTGGCTGCTCTTGTTTRTGGTGGGAAAGGGGCATGTGCCATGTCTGTGTGTGGCCACAAGCTCCTCTTGTGCTCCAGCCTACTGCTGGTCTTGGTGGCAGACAGCAGACCCTGTCAGGGAAGGAGCTGATGGTGTGTGCAGTTACTACCTCCTCTCTCCTTGGGCATCCTGGGGCTTGGCAGAGCTCTGCTTCCTCCCTGAAATTCGATGAGCTGATAAACGAGCCAGGCAAATCTGGCATTGCAGCCAGCTCCATAATACCTGTCTCCTGTAGCAGAGGACTCTGTCCTGTTCCTGCAGCAGGAGCACAGGCTGCTGTGTCTCTCTGCCTCTCTGTTCCATGGTTGCTGTTTCTCCCCACAACAGTGGTGAGAAGGGAAGTGGGTGGCAGTGGCACTGAGAGGTGGGAAGGGCTGTGGGTGCACTGCCATGTGCCCAGAGCATGGGGATCAGGTGTATTGGGTCTGCTGAARGTAGAGCACAGCCAGGTGGACCAAGGGGGATGGAAACCACTTGCTGAATGGGGAGCTGCTACCTGAATGTTGGCAGAGATGCTAAAAACGGGAGGTGCCCTTTGAGTTCCCTGAGGGTTGGAGGGAAGAGGAATCAAGGGAAATGCTGAGAAGACTCTTCAAATGGGCAAGCTCTTTGCTCTGCATTGCACAGATGAGTGACAGGCCWGCTGGTCTAGATGGAGGCTTGGGAAGAATATGCTGGGACCAGCTTAGGGGCTGATATCATCCAGGGAGATGGACAGGGTGCAAAACTTCCTTCAAATCAAAGAACAGGGGTGTAAATGAAAAGAAATATGAGTGCCTTAAAGTGCCTTAAATCTGATCTTGAGAAGTTGGCAGATGCCCTTGTTAGTGAGACAGGAGGAGCTGATTGCAGACAGGAACTGTCTAGCTGAAGAGTCTGGAAGGAAGGATTGACTCATCATAGTTGGCATCTGGATGTGGCACTTGGGGATGTGGTTTAGGGATGATAATAGTGCYGCTGGGTTGATGGYTGGACTAGATCTTGAAGGTCTCTTCCAACCTTGATGATTCTGTGATCCTTCCTGAACCTGGAAAGGGATTGAACTCCTTTGGTAATGGGGTTATTATGGAGAGATTCTTGTTTTAAGGAGCACAATCCAGCACCCCTGTGCCTGAAGTTTCACTGTTCCCTATGTGAATCTGAGTAACAGCCCTCTCAGCATTTGAGAGGAGTTGAGTTTCTAATCAGTGGGGTCTTAAGAAGCAGACGGAAGGATGTTTCCAGCTTAACATGCAGGGTATTGGGGAAACTGATGACAAGTGGGAATGTTAGCTCAGTTAGTAGCAAGTGTGAGGATTCCTATGTCTGCTGCTACCCTGTTGATTTGTTGGCCTAGAGAAGCAGCTCAGGTTTCAATCTTTGGCTGCTTTGAAAGATAGAAGTCTGCTGGGAGAGAGTGGGATGGGTCCTAAACTTTCTTTGCCCAGAAGAGATGGCAGAGGCAGCAGTTCCTCTGAGATCTTTAGATCTTGTTGGAAAGGCAGCACAGCTGCACCATGTGGGGCTTTCCCCCRTGGGAGCCAATGAATCTGTGGCAGAGCACTCTAAGGAAAGGTTGAGTGTGTGACTTCAAAGGAGAGCTGACAGGCTGGGAGCATTTCTGGTCCTGTGGGATGAACCTCACGCTGCTTTTTCGTGGTTTGTTTTTTTGCTGTGCCCATCTGCCTGCCAGTTTGTGCTCTGCTCCAGGTGGAAAGAAGAGCACGGAAGAGAGGAAGGTGTAAAGAMCTCGAGAATATCTGAGAATGTCTTTAGGCAAAGGAGACGGCAGATTGGATCACTGATCCTTGAAAACAACATCACATCTGACAGGGCCTTGTTTTAAAGGGCAAACCCCTCACTTTTCACCCGCAGCATGTCAGGGCAGAGGGGGCTCTTGGTGCAAACCCTGAGTTATCCCTGCAGCAGCAGGAGCAGCAGAGCYCTGGGAGCTTTACTATCTGTCTGAAGACAGTCCCAAACCTCCTCAATCCCATGGCCTGTGGCTGTTCCTGCCATCCATCCAGCGAGGCAGTGACCATGTCTGCAGACACTGGGATGTTACCTGTTGGGAAGGCCTTTGGGAAGACCAGTGCTGGGCAGTGGAGGAGAGATGGGGTWTCTTTGGTCTGTGCTGCTGCTGATTGCTCTTGCCAGCCTCCTTGGCCTATGAGGAAGCATCAGCAGCTGGCTGTTGGGAAGCAAAAGTCTTTTAATCCTCAGGGTCTTTAGGTGGGGTGTCAGTTGGGGGATGTGAGACACAGCAGCAAAGCAACGTGACTTCTGCCTGCCCTGGGCAGTGAATCCCAGTGGCCTCTTTGCAGTCAGAACTGGGAGCCAGTCTCCACACCATGGCTCTGAAGGTCAGCAGCTGGGTAACACTCATCTTTGGGCAACATCTGGGAGGAGCTGCTGACATCTTAAAGGGAATGAGCTGTGGGTTAGGAAATCCACTGACCAGCTGAACAGGAGGATCTTTACACCTCCTGCTTGGAGTGGATGGAACAGTGTGGTTTCTGCTGAGGAGGGTTAGGAGGAGGAGTAGCAGGGSAGTCCTGATTGCCAGGGAATACCCAGGGCAGTGGGTGTGTATGCTGACATGGCCCCTCTGCCTGGGAGCTTGCACCCACTCTGGCAGCAGTGAGCAAGGGATATGTGGAGTTTTTTTGTGCAGATCTCTGTAAGGCATCCAGACAGCTGCTGCCCACTGTGCTCAGTGGAGCATCTGCTTTGGCAGGCAGGAGAGGAGACGGGAGCCTTGGGAATTTCAGACAGTCATTTACTTAATAACCATAGACAGAGCAGGGGGTTGATTTCTGGCTGTGAAGGGATCGTCTTCCTTCCCTTCTCAGTGAGAATGTGCTGTGCTTGGCTTGGGGAGAAAGGGAGTTAATTGGGATGCAGACTCCTGAAACAGAACTCCGTGGGTATGAGCAGTTTCTCAAGAAAGATGAAGGTTGATTTATGCTTTCTGGATTTGTGCCTGCCACCCTGAGCTAAACATATCTGATCTTACAGAAAAGTTCCTTTTCCTGGGTCCCCAGCTCCTTGTTAGCTTCCAGAAGAAACCCCAGCCTGCTCTGACCTTATATTTGTGAGCTGCATCTCCTTCAGCATCTGTGTTTGTCTAGCAACAGCACTTCCATTTGTGATCAGGGCCACAGTACAACAGGGGCTGTAGTTGGAGGGAGGGGAGTTAGATTCAGCTGCTGTAGCAAAGCAAAACTAATTCAGATGTTTGTGGGATGACTTTTCTGCTCTGAAGTGCTGTACAAACTAAAATTCTGCATTTCAAATATGCCCAGGTTGATTCAGGGTTTGGTGGTATTACTTAGCTGTGCCAGGAAGGAGGATTTGGTTTTCTGATGCTTTAGTTTCTCYCCTGTAGTATTCCCCATTTAGCTTGTGGCTAACTGCTTCTAYCAGCCCATCTCTTTCTCAGTCCCATCTGAGATGAATCTCTGGGTTCTAGCTGATTCCTAACACTCATAACCTCAACCTAAAGATGCCAAGTGTCAAACCTGTTTTTTACTATTGTCTGTGAAAGTGCCTGTGGACAGACAGGTGTGGAGAATACAAAGATGGAAATTATCCCTTGGGAATATGGGTTTACTGGGATGGGTAGATGGAGAAGTGCACGTATTGGATGGGATGGTTCTTTGCTGTGGCAGCCTACCTGCCCTTGGAGGGTCTCTGCCATTTGACCCCCACCAGTGGCTGGACACATAATGGGATATTCTCTGCCTCTCTCAGAGTTCTTAGTTCAGATGTAACATGAAGTCTTTTGGATCTCTTTTTAGATTATACCTTTCCTGCTTCATCTCAGAAGGCATTGCCGAAACAAAATGGGACCCGAGTAGACAACTGGGAAATGGCCACTGTCCAGCCACCAGCAGAATTTGTGGAGCCTGACTTACACACTCCTTTCTCCACACTAGAGGAAGAGGAGGGGCTGCTCCCTATAGACCACTCAAAAGGAGGAATGGAGAGCCTCCAGACCTCTGGACCAGAGGTTACATCTTCTGAACCAGTGGATCAAGAGGACTCCTTCTCCCTTCTGTTTTCCACAGCCTCTTCCAGGCCAGGTGTTGTGACTGAGGCAGCCATAGGAGGGCAAGAAGAGGACTCTGTTTCTCCAGGCTTAGACCTTGGGAGCAGCATGGGACCAGGTCTCCTACCTGTGCCCTCTACTTTTTCTACTACAGTTGCTGCAAGATCTCCCATTGATTCGGAAGAACTCCTTGAGGTGACAACTGGAGACACTTGGGCTGTTGGGGGAGCAGATTCAGAGCTGACTGTGGCTACAACAGGAGCAGAGCCTGCAGAGACCACAGTGGAGGCTGGTGGGGAAGAGCATTCAGCCAGGGAGGAGGTGTCAGAGCCCACAGTGGGGTGGGAGATGCTGGAGCCCACGATGCTGACTGAAATGGAGCAGACAGTGGAAACGCCTGTGGGGACACCCTCTCCTGCAAGCAGCTCCCCAGGCACCCAGACTCTTCCTGGTAGTGAGCAGCAGCCCTCWTCTGTGTCTCTGTGGGACACAGCTGATGAGCCTGAGCTGGATCCCCTTTGGAATGACACCGAGTCAGCCACTGAGACTGCAGCAGCAGAGAGGAGCTCATCACCCCATCCTGGGGACGCCCGCATGGCTGTGCTGCCCACGGAGCTGCCCTGGGACTCTGCACAGGTTGCACTGGGAGCAGGGGCTGGGCTGGGAGGTTGCAGTGGGGATATTTGGGTACTTCACTCCTGGGGAGTGTTTAAGCCTGTCCCTTAGTCTGACTGCTGGAAGTATGTTTTTCTGTTCACCCAGTCAAAGCTGAATTTTCAGGGAGTTATTCACAGCAGTTCTTAAGGGTATCCATCATCCCTGGCCCCTCGCGTCTTCCTAGCTGCACAAAATCCTGCTTCTAATAACCAGAARCTGAACATCTTTCTTCTGGGGCATGCACAGCAGAGAAAGCTCCTTGTTTCTTCAGCCTGCATTATTGGAAGTGTCAGGACAAACATGTCCCCAAGGATTTCTGGAAGGGGAGTGAGAAGAAAGTGCTGTTTTTGCTACTGCTGCCTGCAGGGACCAGATGCAGAGCGGGTGGAGCAGAGTACAGTTCTGTGCGAGGATGTGGGAGAGGAGGGGTGAACTGCAGTTCCTGAATCCAGCAAACTGGCAGCTGGTTAAGAGAAAATGTGTAGCAGGAGCTGACTGGTGAGAAGTACCAAGCAAAGCTTTTAATTTTGCTTTCTGCCCCATGGTACTCAGGAGCCTGAGCAAGTGACTTCATCTCTCTGTGCATCCTATCCTGCCTGCAAAGTGCTGCCCTCTCTCACCAGTTTGTTTAAGGACCACAGAGGCTCCTGGTTAGGTTTTGTTTTAAGTGCTGATAAGGCTGCAGGCTAGAGAGTTTTCCACAGAGAAACTGTGTCCTCCTTGAGTCTAGATAGAAGTGGAAGGTCAAGCTGAGCTGTGGCAAGCTGGCAGAGTAGCTTTGTCCCTGTTCTGTGTTAGCACTGAAATGGTGATTACTCCKTAGAACAGAGAGTTAAAGGACAGTCACATCCTTTGAGAAGTGCCTCTGGGAGTATGGCACAGTGCCCTGCTCCTGTCCCTTGTGTACCCTGTGCTTTCAGCAGCAGAGTTACATTCACACCTGAACCCAGCTGTCTTTGTCTTGTCTCTCCAGGTGATCTGTAAAGACTGGAGCAACCTTGCAGGAAAGAACTATATCATCCTGAATATGTCGGATAACATTGACTGCGTAAGTCAGTCCAGAGAGATTTCATGGCACGGGGGCAATGGTGTTTAGGAAAGTGAAGGCAGGCACAGCTCCTCCTGTCTGCTTTCACCACAAAACATTTTAAAAGCACTAAATCTCAACATATAGAGGCTGTGAAGAGAAGGGGARGACAAAAATATTTCTGTTCTCCAAAAGGGAAAAAGAGTGGGTGGAGGGAGATGATTTTGCTCCAAGTCTAGCACATGTCAGTTCCATATTGGATTTTTTACTAACTTCTGGCTGCTAGTCTGTGCCAGTCAGTACCTGGATTGTCATGAGACATGAGAACTTTTAACATTGCACCTCTTACAGGATTGAATGCAGTTCTCCTTCCTTCTCTTCCTTCCTTCTCYTCCTTTTCCTTCCATTCCTTCCAGCATATAGTAACAATCCTCTGATGGCTCAGAGGAATAGGGACTCCCATTTGGACTATGCATGGATAAGTATCAAGCAGTTATCACTAAATCTTCCTTAAGAGTCTCTTCTCCCAACCCTATTACCTTGTGTGTTATCTGTGTCTGTTAACCAGCCATGCTCTGCTAATCCAATGCCTGTCCATCCATCCTCATAAAGCTGCAGTTAATTCGTGACCCCAGAATCTRTTGTGGATCCCTGATGTAAGGGCTTGTTCACTTCTGCTAGGCCTTTTATCAGGCACTTAAAAACCAGTTGTGGAAGGCCTGGGGTCAAGGTGCCTTTCGTAATTCTAAGAAATTACTATAAGCCTGACAACCTGAGACTAAAATGTTTCATTGAGGAATTGTGTTCTGGCCTCATGCATCTGCACTCCTGCTTTGTGGGGCTCCTGCTGTGGGCAGAGCCACWGGTTCTGTTACTGCAGGGTTGCTCTCTGGCACTGACCTCTTGCAACTTCTGGTGAATTCCTGGTTGCTTTGTTTTGCTTTTTTTTTAAAGGTGACCTTTTTGGGGACAGGAAAAATGGGGAAATCCCTATACACAGTAAGACATACCAMCTGCTCTAAGAATAGATGAAAAGTCAGTATTTTTCCTCCTAATTTAGGCAAAACAGTGCAGAGGGCTTTAAGTATCTCTGCTACAGTTCACAATTGCAATGCAGAAAAGGAGTCCTTGAAAACCAGAGTCCTTCTGCCCTGTTTCCTTCATGTCCCCATCACTCTCTCTCCCATCTCTGTGGACTTCAAATGCTAATTAATTTTGTAATATGTAGTAAGTTCCTTTCTGTGGTCACTTTTGTTGTTTAAACCTCTGTAAAGGGAAGAACTGAAAAGCAGATGTGCAGATGTCTCTTGATCAAATTATGTCTTTGCTGTTGAATCCTCAGTTCTGCCTTGCTGGAGGAAGATGGTGCCCTGGGATAGGCAGGACTGAGCTGTTTTTCTACTTGATTTCATGTTTCAAAACATATTTCCCAGTGAATGATTTGTGCTGTACTACCCCTTATTCAAAGGGACATTTGTCGACATACATATTTAACATGAGCATCTCATCATCCCCTGCCTCCCATTACCATTTTGCATGAGTGAAGCTGGAATCAAGCTCTTCATCTTTCCACTGGACTTGATGCAGTTTGTTTCCTACCCTTGGGAATTTGCTCAGTTTGGTCACCTCACCTCCTGTCTGCCTGTCCCTTTTGTTTTTTGGTGTCTGTATTGGAACTCTGTGGTGTTTGGGTTTCTGGGGTTTTGATAGAGAACCTGTGTTGCAAATGCTGTTGTTTAAATTAGTGTGAGTGGGTATTCCTCACATGTTTCAATGTTTTGGTGCCATTATCTGGTGTGTATTGAGTCCCACTGAAAAGCTGAGGGACAAGGAGGGTGCTTAGCTCCTTCCAGAAGGTTGTGTTTTGAGCTTCAATACACTTCGTAGCACCAGGCTTTTACCTGCTGCAGGGATCMTGCCTGTATTTCTGGGTTAAGCTGGAAGCCTGTTTGTCTTCCCAGTGGGCTCCAGGCGAGGGAATCACTTCAGTCTCTCTCTGGGCAAATCTCTCACTCAACATACCTGGAAAGTTTGCCCAAGTGAGGACTGCAGGATCTGACCCAGCAGTGGTACCTGGCTATGCAAGGTGACCTCCACCTTGGCACAGGTGCATTCAGGCTCCTTCACTGCTCCCTCCTCTCCACCATGGAGAATTGATCAGTGCTCTGCAACCTCTGCTTTCCCCATCACCAGAAACATCTCGCTTCTGTCCTCCTGCTCCTGGCTCTGCTGCTCCCCTTTCCTCTGCATCCCCCAAAAGAGAGCCTCAGACTGGCAGTGGGACCATGAGCTGGACCTTCAGCTGAGCATTGTGGTGCTCCATTACAGTGCTGCTTCCTCATGCAGCTCCTTCTGCCTCCCCAAACCAAAACCCATCATTTCATGAGAGGAGGCACTGCCAGGCTCTTGTGATTCAGGCTCCAGTCATTGATGTCTTCTCCAATTAGGCCATTTTTGGCACAGGCCTGTGCCTGCCCTGAGCGCTTCAAATTGCCATGGCAACAAGAACTCTCCATTTTATTAATCATCTGTGTGGCCTTCAGGTTGGCATGGCAACTGGAGATGAGAATAGAAACACAGGAGTGAGAAAGCAGCAAAGGCGCCTGCTGAGGGATGGCTGGAGCACGTCAGGCTGAGCGGCRCCCCCTGACCCAGCACTGGCTGTGCCCAGGAGCCTGGCTGCTTCCTTCTCACACCATCCTGTTGCTTCAGGATCCCTGTGTGCCAGGAGAGCTTGGTGTGGGGCATTTGGCAGCCACAGGAGCTGAGGAGGAAGGTTGGTGCATCAGGAGGTGTTTGTGGCTCCAGCCTGGGGCACTGCAGCAGAGGGTTGCACCAGGTTTATCACTGCTGGCTTTTGGGCACGTGTGAGGTCTCAGCTGTGCCAGCCCTGCAGTGCTACAGCTGCCTTGTCCCTGCCATGCACTCACCAAGGTTCCTATCCTGTGGCAGGAGGAGTTTCGGTTGGAGAGGGGTCCCCAGCTGTTGGCACTGGTGGAGGATGCCTTCTCCAGGCAGGCAGAGGGGCTGCAGGACCGCTGGCTCATCTCTCTGAGCAAACCCAATGAGAATGACAAGCACTTGCTAATGACGCTGGCAGGGGAACAGGGTAAGTGCTGGCAGAAAGAGCCTTCCTGTGATGGGCAGTGTATTTAAGGGGCTCCCAAATGGAGGTACACAGCCATGTTATAAGGAGCTTTTGCTTTCCAATCCATTGCAATCCTACCAGCTCTCAGTGTTCACTGGACTTGAGGGATGGAGAGGGACTGAGGACATCTTTCTTCACATCTGCCTTCTGGGTTGTCCCTCACTGCTTGCACAAAGCACTGCACAAAGCACTTCTGCACATTGCCTTCAGCTTTGCTGCCTCCCTGGATTGCTTTTCCCTGAGCATCTGGCAGGTTTCTCCTTATGTACTCCCCATCATGGTAGGATATGACAGCCTGCTTTTGGTTCACTTCCTAACCTATCAATTCCGARCTAGGATGGTCCTCACAGTGCCCTCCTTCATCCCCAAAGAAACAGAAGCTGACAGTGAACATGGGCTGGCCTGGAACATTTTACCATGTCTTTATTCCCATTTTGGTACAGGGGTCCTTTTCCTGCCTGCCTAGTGACAGAGGTTTCTAATGTTGACATTATGGCCTCTATGACCTTTGTGAACCTGTCTCCATGACTTTTTGAGTCCTGCTGCTTGCTCCCAGAGCAGACACAGATCCTSAGAGCTTCTGTGGTGGTGGGGAGGGTACCTAGGTTGCTCTGCTATCAGTTCATCCTTGAATTTTTTTATTCCTTTAAAGAGTATTTGGAGGTACCCTTGTCTGTGATCCTGTGTTCTTTCAGCCTCCTGACATAAAACACCAATGAACAAAAACGTGTGTTTCCCTGCCTCCATCCTGTTGGGGATTTTATACTGATAAATACATCTGACTGAGTAACCTGAGCTGAGAGCAGCACTGATCTCTTCCTCTACTTTACAGGTGTTATCCCTACAAAAGATGTTCTCATGGCACTGGGGGATGTTAAGAGGAGCTTAGCTGAGGTAAGAGCCTGGCTGCCTGCATCTGTTTGTTAAGACCAGTTATACAATTAAAATAAGCAACTTGAAAACTGGGAGCATATCTCAGTCTAACCAAGTGCTGAACCCACAGCAGGCAAACAGATGAGTCAGATGCTTGGCAAACTCCCTTCTCCTGTCACTGGTAGTAGCCAGGCCATCAAATTTCTGCTTCTTTTAAGASAGCAGCTATGGGTTATTCCCTTCCTGCTTTTCTGGCTTGGTTGTGAGACTGCTTTTCACACATYCATTTTGTTGGAATTCTCAGTGTCACCCCTTCCATACTATTGTCCAAGGCAGTGTGGATGCTGCAGACCCCCACRTTTGGCCCTGCTCATTCTCCAGTTGTTTTACACACATTGGCTTCTCTTGATGTGTTCACACAGCTTCTACGATTCCAGGGTCTGCATTTCACTCCTGAAACAACTGCCTCCAAAAGGACAGGCAGAGGACCTGGGTCAATGGATGCCAGACTCCTCTGCCATCTTCCTCTAGGCCTCACATTTTCCCTTCTAACCCTGGGCAGCTTGGAAGTGGATAGAGACAAGGACAAATCAGTCCCATGATCTCTGGCTTTGCCCCTTTGTCCTACAGGGTATGTAGGCACTGAGGACCTGATTCTGCTTGAGATTTTTGTGCCAACCACTGGATTAATTTTGCTGATTGTAGCAGGAGGACTGAGCCACTGCCTTGCTGGCTGTCTGCTCTCAGGTTTTTCCCTGACCTAACAAACTGGTGCAGTTAGACAAAGCAAATTAACTGCTCAGTGGTGTATTGATTGGCTTACACCAGAGAAAGTGCAAAAAGCCAACCCTGTAGAAATTGTGGGACTGAAGTATCAGCAGCTAGAACTGTCCAGAAAGAAGGATTTKTGTGGATGCAATGTTTAACTTTGCAACTGTGGCCCTGTGTTAATGTGAGTTCTACCAGAGCCTCCTTGCCCCCCGTGCCTCTGGCTGTCTGACTCTGTCAGCAATGAAACTCTGCTCACAGTGCACCAGCATGAGATTGCAAGGAGGAGGGAGGATATTCTGTTACGTGTGTCACATTTACTACTGAATTGATACATAACCTGTTTCAAATCTGCCAAGTCACTGGGACCAACCTGGGCTGTTTGCTGACAGCCACATGGGGCCAGTTTCTAGGATAGCTATTCCTAAGCTTTTAGGCTCAGCAGGCAGCTGTCCACTTTCAAGACCTTGTAAAGACCACCATGCCCTCTTAGGACCTGAGCTTTACTGGAAAGCTATTTATTAGGGTTACATTCTCTGCCACGCAGTTACCAAAGCCTCAGCAYATGTCAGTGGTCTGTAGTTTGTCTTGGGGACTCTCAGTCTTGGACAGTTTCTCCCATGATAACCTCCTTGTCWTACACAAAGGTGTGATATCCTTGTGCAGGTGAGCAAAATAAAATTGTGCCTACTGTCATTTGCTGATGCATCAGCTTTCAGGGAAAATGGTGTTATGTATAGGTATGAGCTTTCTAGTGATGTAAGACTGTGTACAGCCTGAGTCTCCAGCCCTGGCTTTCAGTTCCTCTGCCCACATTCATGGTCTTGTATTTGGACCCAGGAAAGTCTGAACAGGATTCTATCTGCCTGCAGGTCAGGACTTTTAGTGTACTGCTTCCTTCCTTCCTTCCAGATTGGTATCCAGAACTACTCGACCACCACGAGCTGCCAGTCGCACCCTAACCAGACGCGCAGTGATTACGGGAAGCTCTTTGTGGTGTTGGTGATCATCGGCTCCATTTGTGCCATCATCATYGTCTTGGGGCTTATCTACAACTGCTGGCAGAGACGCCTGCCCAAGATGAAGAACATGGTGAGCATGGGATGGGTGGAGAAGGTGGCCAGACTCTTAGCCCTTGGGATGGAGGAGATTGGAAAGTTAAGAGGATAGTTGTTTTCCCCTGTCCAATTATGRGGCATAGCTGGATACACTGCTGGAGCAGCAGTGGAGTTCATTCGGGTGTGAGAGAGATGCAAATGTGCTTAGGACAGCTCATTTCCACTCTGAGGGTTGGGCTGGGAAGAAATTTACCTCTTCCCACTGACTCCACAAAGGTCTCAGTGACCCTCATAGTCTGCTCTGATTGTGCTCCTCAGCAGCATTAAGAGCTGTCCCCCTTTGTCTCCCTTTGTGTCCTCTCGTCCCTGGCAGTCGCACGGCGAGGAGCTGCGCTTTGTTGAGAACGGCTGCCATGACAACCCCACCCTGGATGTGGCCAGTGACAGCCAGTCGGAAATGCAGGAGAAGAAGCCGAGCGTGAACGGGGGGAACACCATCAATGGCCCCGACAGCTGGGATGTCCTGATCAATAAGCAGGCRAGCGAGGATGTGGATGTGTTTGAGGAAGACACGCATCTTTAGAAAAAGAAAGGAAGGAACCACCCTCTTAAACACGCTTGTTTTTCTCCTATCTTGACTGATGGACCATGGGATCAGGTGGCTTCTCAGGAACTTCTTAAAACCTTTGAACGTGTCTTTGGGCAAGTTTTCCCTATGGAAGTCCTGAGCCTGCATCTGAGGCTTGGAGCCAGGAGGATCATGGAACAGAGGGAAGCGGGAGGGGTGGGTTTATAGATCTCTGTGTGTGTGTTCCTATCAGTAGCACCAATGCTTTCATCACCTTTAAATGCACTTACTGTAGCTCTGTGGTAGTGGCTGAGACTGTCTGCATTGGAGAAACAAACTGGTGGGGCTGCCTGCCACCAAGAGTCCAGATTTGGGGAGTAAATTCACTTTCCAGATACTGACCTTGAGACCACATTCAGTCCATGCAGGTGCAGTAAAACCTGTGCATTCTGGATGGAGGGGAGCCAAGATTCTGTCGATGTTCTGGGCAGAGTTTGCATTCCCCATGTGAAAAACAGGTTTTTTAGTGCTCTAGCATTCAGCTACTAATTGTATGAGAGCTGATGTTTACATTTGGGGAAAACACCCCTCCCACCACTCCCTGCTGTCATCTCATTTCACCCCTGGTACTACAAACAGCCCCACTCCTTTTTTCAACTTCACAACTCCAAGCTGAGCTTGCAAAGTTTGAGCACTTTACCCTTGCTTGACTGATTGCAGAGAATTCAGTGCCATGGTGCAGCATTTTAGATGGAAATGTGCTTTAGATTGGAGCGTTGCTCAAAAATGGTGTTTACATGCCCCTTTCACAATAGCCTGGGAAATCAGAAGGAAAATATCCCTTGTCTTGTGTAAGTTTAAASTGGCTGGCCTTTTCCACTCCAGTTCTATTTTTCAGGTTAGTTTGGTTTCAGTTGGTCATTTCGCAGTAAATATAAAGACTATGTGAAACTTTTAAAATAGGGAAACAAATAATGTTCTCATCCTTTTGTTTCAATTTCAGCATCTTGCCCTGAGGGAAGGGGGGAAGTGTTTAATATCTCATAGGTATAAATCGGGGTAACATCTTTAAAATCACTGCATTTAAACAATGTAAGAGCCAGTTCTGATGAGATGAGAATTGGATGTAAGAGCTCCCCAATGGATGTTTCTCAGGCGTGCCTCAGGCAACTTTGAGGCTCCAGCTCCCTGAAGATGTGTGCTAAAGGCACGTGAATATATGTAATTGTTCTCTGAGCCCTGCCTAAACTACTGTCAAGCCTGAAATCCCAGAACATTTGTTTCTTCTGTCATTGAGGGATTGAGGGACTTGCTTCAGTCAGAGGCAGTACTTCTCTCCCTAGTGGTGGTGATCTGCATGCTTGCTTCCTGCGAGATGCAGCTTCACACTTGGTCTTGAAGGGAACCTTTGTACACAGAGGCCCCAGATGTGCAGCCTGTAAATCTATCACTGTATGTATAGAGACCTCTAGCATGTTCCTTCCTGGTGGGTGTGCCTGAAGTCAAGGTGCCAGAGTCTGTTGTTGCAGTTTGTGTAGCGCTTTGCATGCAAACTGAATCACAGAGCACCTTGATGGAGGACTACYCTGATACCAGTTTATTAAGGATTCAAGAAAGGTGATAACCTTTGGTTTCCTATCCAGATTCCAATTTTCAGTGGTTTTAGCTTGCCTCCATATCTTTCCTGATGTTATGTASGACACAGTGATCATCAGCTCCATTTGTACCTTGGTAGGGTTGCAGAGATGCTCAGAGTTCCTTCTCCTGCCCCAGCAGTTTGGTAGTGGGGGACAGTCCATGGATGCAGACAGCCATCCATGGCCCTCTCTGACCACCCCTCACTGGGTGGCTCCTGCTGAATTTGATGGGTCTGTGCAGTAAAACTGCACAAGTCCATTGGCTGTGTTGAAGGCACTTTGAGGCTCAAAGGATTAAATGCAAATTGTTGTTATGGTGAGTAAATTAAAGCATGGAGTTAAAATTTGAGGTTTTATAGCACTTAGCATAATGGGGCCTGGCATGCCCGTGGCCTTTAGGCAGCTGCACCGTGTAAATCTTTCCAAGTCCGATAATCCTCAGCAAATATGTTTTCAATGCCCAGTGGCTGTTTAAAAGATAATGCCACCAATCAGATGTGAATCATTTCACCCACAAATYGCTTCCTTGGTGCATATCCCTGCTAAGAGTTACTTTGCTGCCCTGTTTTCTCTCCACTATMCTAATTCAGAGAAACAACAAGGCACTGATAAAGCAATGCTTCTGGCTGGGCTCAGCACCTCCCAATCTTGTGTAAAGTCTTCAAACTTTAAGGAAACCAAGGGAGCTATGTGGGTTCAATAATCAGCTAGCAAGTTCTCCTAATTTGCTCTTTGGCCTCTCGTGGCCTGGAGGATTTTCCAGAGATGCTCTTCTCTCTCTGGAGTATCCAGGTAATCTGAGAGACACTTTCAGGGTGGCTGTTGTGAGGCTGAGGACACTTTTCTGCTGTCTTTTACAGGGTGCACCTGGCTGTATGATCCCAGTTTAGCTTCAGAAATCTACTGGTTGATAGAATTTCACTTTAGTCTGGTGGTACTTTTTATCCTCTTACAGTTTGTTTTTTCTCTGTAGCATTTTTTGCACTAGGCTGATCTTGTCAAGTCGATTGCACTGTTGTCCCTCTCCTGCCAGCCCTGAAGAGATGGGTCATCTCTGGGGACCTGCAGGCTGGGAAGCACTGTAGAGAGGCTGTTGGTAGCCCACTTAACTCTGTCCAGTGCTTGCATTTCCAGTTCTGCACAGGGAGGATGTAAAGAGGAAGAAAACCTTTGTCTTAGCATTTGTAACAGGAAGCTTTTCTATCACCCTAATGTAGTTAAACTTCTTTTTAATAAAAACTGTGAAAGCTGGACTTCTCAGAGCAGTGTGCCAGGTGACAGAGCAGATGGAGGAGACAAAGCAATTCCTGGAAAACTTACTCGGACATCACCATTATTCCATCTGCCAAATGTTTGGTCGCACTGACACCTGGTGGCTGTTGGGATTGGAAACGAAAAATTAAAAAAAAAAAAAAAAGAGAGAACTTTTTTCTTAGCTTTGGGTATTTGTTTCCTGTGACTTGCCTAGGATAACTTGCTTTATTCACGAGGGGCTGCAGGACTCGACGGTGAGCAGAGCGGCTTGTACCAGGCATGTCAAGGATGGTTTGTGTGAGGACATCCTTGTCTGCAMAGTAGTGAGATGGGACATACCCTGGAGTCACCAGTATAGAGGCCCTGGGTAGCAACACAGGGTTTCATCTCCATCTTCCTGCTTTGTGTGCCACTTGCTCCCTCTGCTCCTTGGGACCACAGCTAGAATGCAGAGACTGTGCCCTGGAATGGAGGTGGTTCTTCAGAGAGAGCATGAGGTGCTGTTGTGAGGAGTGCAGTGCCTCGGGGAGCACCGGCGATAGCATTGTCTGGATGCACGGCCAAGAGCAGAGAGGCTCTCCATCTCTGGGGGATCATGGCCAGGTGGGATCAGGGATGGCCAAGCTGCAGATTACTTCAAGGTGTCACCCAGAGATCTGGAACTGTGCCTGTAACATGGAGTCTAACWTGTCCTGGGACTCTGCATCCTGCACGCTGCCTTGCGGTATGTAGGTTGGAAAGAAACAATWAGGAGTGACCGACTAATTTTGCTGTGAAGGATGTAATGCAGCTTGAGGATACAGTTCAAGAGACACTTTAAGGATCTCTCTGGCAGAGGATATGGTGTGAAATWAAGGTGCGTTATCCTAAGGACTATTGCAGCATGACCTTAGAGCATTGCAGCAGGGTCCCACTGCAGCCACTGCCATCAGCAACTTGTCTGTTCCCATCTGCCTTTGCAGCCATGCAGGAGCACATCTGTCCTTCTCAGCAGGTTTGGGACAGCTCCAACAGTTAGACACAACAAGCACCTTCATCTGTGCTGGCTCATGAGAGCCTCATGTGCCCATCTAAGCTGACAGCCAGGCTTTGAGCCGTTCTCAACACCTTCATTCCTGCTGGACGCAAACTGCAAGCCCTGGCTGCTGCTCGGGATTGCTGTGGAGAACACTTAAAAACACTTGTGTCTGGCCCTGAAAATAGCAGGGTTGTGGTTTTGTTTTCTTTGCAATAAAACACACCTTCTGGGTGTCTGAACACTGACCTGAGTGCAGTGCTTTGCTTGGTTAGGTCTGCCTGAATTCATGTCTGCATCTTGTAATGCAGTACTGGCCAGGGCTTCTCTGCCAGGATGGGGGTCATCAGCCTGGCCCCCTTCCCCACAGTACACTCCTTAATTCTCCCATCACAGATTTCTGTGGGAGCCCTGAGCCATGCCAGGTGCCCAGGCTGTTGAAACAGCCTTCCCCCAYGGAGTACTCTGCCCCTCCAGTACCCACAGGAGGACACTGTGCCTGCTAGAGTGTCCAGGACACCTGTCCTGCTCGAGTGGCTTCACACAAGCCTCTGTTCCACAGCAGAGTCAGTCCTGCCTGTGTGCCCTGTGGCACGTGTGTCCCATGCCACTCTCCACCATCCCACACCTGCTCCAGACCTGGACCCCCACAGAATCACAGAATTATCAGTGTTGGAAGAGACCTCTGGAGATCATCCAGCCCAGTCCCTGCCAAGGCACRGTCACCCAGAGCAGGTGACACAGGAACACGCCCAGGTGGGACCTGAATGTCTCCTGAGACTCCACACCCTCCCTGGGCAGCTGTTCCAGGGCTCTGCCACCCCTCAACCTAAAGAAATTCTTTCTCATGTTAAGGTGGAATTTCTTRTGTTTTGGTTTATGGCCTTTGCTCCTTGTCCTTTTGCTGGGCACCACCAAAAAGAGTCTGGCACCATCCTCTTGGCAGCTATCTTTGAATGGATTAATGAGATCCTCTATTGTCATAACTGCACGGAGCCCAGAGAGAGCCCTGCCAYGTGTTCCAGACTCCATCCCAACCATATTCTGGGCCAGCTTCCTCCTCAGGTGTGCTCCAGACCTGTCCCCCCGGTTTGTTCAGGGCACCATATTCTGGGCCAGCTTCC
>JACDOX010000047.1:1938985-2037742 GCA_014549065.1 Cardinalis cardinalis | reverse complement strand
GGCCGGTTCCTTTTCCCGAGCTCGGGCCCGCGGGTCCGCACGCAGCGCGGCCGGCAGTTGTTCCTCCGGGCCGCAGGGGGCGCTGCGGGAGGGGCGGCGCTGGGCCGGGCGGGCGGAGCCGCTGCCGTGTTTACAGCGCCCGCCGTGCCCGCCCCGCCGCCGCTGCCCCTCGGCCCGGCCCGGCTCCGCGGCCGYTTCTCCGCTCTCCGCGTCAATGCGGCGCCGCCGCCCCGCGGCCTGGCCCGGCCATGGACACCAGCGACTTGTTCACCAGCTGCAAGAAGGGCGACGTGAGCCGCGTGCGGTGAGCCGGGCCGGGGAGCGGGTCCCTCGCATCCACCGCTGCTTTAACCGCCGCGGTCACCGGGGCGAGCGGGGCCGGGCCTGTCGGGGCAGCCTGGCCTCGCCGAGACGTGTTCACCTGAAGYTCGTCCCAGGCCTCCCCAGGGCGACTGTCACAGTTTGTTTCTCGTACAAAAATGCCGCTTGTTTGCGCCCCGAGGAGCTGGGAGTGCAGCGGGGCTTTGCCGGGGTGCTTAGGTTGGGGTGAGGTGTGCCCGGTTCCGGCAGGTGTCTGAGTGTCACACGGTCACTGCGTGTGGGTGCTGCCGGTGGCAAATGTCCTTGCACAAGGCTTCTCTCCAGCTGCCCTTCTTTCCCGTTGGAAATGGTCTTTGCTTTGGTAGGAAGCTGGATCCCTGGGATGCAATCGTCATGGAAATATTTAGACACCTTGTACTGTAATCTGCGGGAGTATGTCTGAGAACTACGGGCATACTGAAATTTCAGGTCAAGTTTCCTTGCCCATCTCAAAGCAGTACAGCTTAACTGCAGTGATTTCGATCAGGAGGCAGATGGGCTTGTTGTCTGCAGGGCAAATGCAAAGTTCAGAGTTTATAACATGCTTTTTTCCTGCATTTCATGGTTTGAATCTAAAACTGTTCTTCACCCTTTTATTCTGCTTGATTCTTCCATCTCTTAATGTGTGATATGCTAGATAATCAAAGCAACCTCTGTTCCAAGGTGCTGCTAGTGAAGGGTAAGTGTGCAGATAGATAAGGTCTGGAGAACATTGTTATCTGTTGTGATTGTGTTAGATTAAATCATTGGAAGCAGTAAATTGCAGGTTTACTGCAGAAGGAGGGGTCTGAGGGATGGTCTTACAGAGGTTTAAGATGACTTGTATATAAGTAGTGGTGGAGAAATGAGAGTCTGAGAGTGCTGTCAGAGCAGGGGGACAAATTGACCACATGGGACTGAGCTGAAAGGAGCTGAGTTGCTTGGTGTGTTGAATGTGTTCAGAGGAACCTGAAGTTCGAAACAACAAAGGTGAAGGGAGTGAAAGAGAAGGCTCAGGTGGTGGGTGATAAAAAACCAAAACTTGAGAGTCTTTGTGAAGGCTGAGAGGGACTTTTACATGTGGTTGTTGCAGTACAGGCTCTAACAAGAGCCAGGCTGTGCAGGAGATTTGTCTGCAAGGCAAAGCCTGGCTTCTAGAGGTGTCAGAGAGGGAGTATTGGCAGCATTGGATCCAGCCTAAAGATGCAGGACAAGGAAGTGGCAGGATTTAAGAGCAGTCTGGAGTGACACTGATGTTGTTTTTGTCAGGAAAAGCCACGAGCAGGAGGGGGGTCCGGCCTTGGCTTCATAAAATTGGTCACTTATTTGTAAGCATCCAGGCTGGGAGCATTGCTGGGGGATGTGAAGGTGCTGGAGGAGTACTCAGGCTTCTTTTGAGATTGCTGCCCTGTTAGAGATGCGTTTGATCACACTCTTTTCCCATATGCACCACTTAAAATTGAAGGCAGCTGCCAGACCATGCTGTAAAACACCATTCTTTGAGTTGAAGATTTGGCTGATGCCCCTTCAGCCACAGCTGACAGTTCCCCAAGTCCAGTGCAAGATCCTGTCATACCTTTGGAAGTTATTCTATGAACTTGAAGTTACATCTTCTGAAAGAGGAGAATGTGACTGAGTGAGTAGCTGCATGAAGTTACAACTTTGCTCTCTCCCTTTTCTTCCAGATACCTTCTTGAACAGCGAGATGTGGAAATTAATGTCCGTGATAAGTGGGACAGTACACCCCTGTGAGTGCTGCAGCCTGGAGCACTGGCTGGGTGGGGGGTAGGGCCTCAGAGCTCCTTTACTCTCTCTGCATCAGCAGCCTTACAAAATGTCTCAGGTTCTGCTTTTTTGGAGCTTTGGATATGTAGTTCTGCTTCTCTGCCCTGTGGGTGCTATGCTAAATGTGTCTTTGTCTCCCAGTTTGACTGGGGCTTGCTGAAGTGATGCTGACAGGTGGGGTTTTGTGGCCAAATTACCTGGATTAAGCACTCTGCTCTTGGCTGGATAAGGCTTTTCCCTCACCAAAGTCTATGGCATTCTGGCATGTCTTTTTGGGTGGAAGCTTGGCCTGGTTAAATGCCAGGTGACTGTGGGATCACAGTCTGTCTGGCAGTAGGTCATGAGGAACCCCCCTGGAGGTGCTGAAAGGTGTGCTGTGAGCTTGTTACCTCCCCACAATTCCAAAGGACATTTAGATATCTGCAATATATTTAGATTACAGAATAACTTCTCAAAGTAAATGTAGACTAAGATTTAGCTGCTGCAATGCATGTTACAAGATTCTCCTAATTTGTAGGATAATTTGAGGTCCTTATGAAAGAGAATCATGAGAGGCTTAGACTGTGAAAGAGGAAACTCATTAAAGTAGAAGTTCTACTTTCAGGGCGTGGATTTGCTGCACACCCAGTGTGGGTGCTGCTCCCTCCTTGGCATAGCGTGCAGCAGTCAGGCTGGCAACAGAAGGAGCAAGGAGTGTTTTTGAGAATTTAGTGGACTGCTGAGTGCCCATGAGATGATCTCCATTAAAATGAGGATGGATTTGGCAGCTGGTGGTGCAACAGAAGATGCTGAACACAGACTGGGACCTTGAGATCTCCTTGCAGTGCCTGGGATTGCTGGGAACAGATCCTGCTTAGTCTGTTGCTGGGGTCAGGCTTCTGTGCTATTTGTTAGCAATTCCTCACTCCTMTCAGGAGTGGTCTCCCAAGCTTCTCAGGGATGCTCAGTGCTGTGATCTCTGTGCAGTGATGTGCCAAAACACTGAATTCTGCTTCCTACTGCATCTCTAATTTTCTTTCTCTTGTTATTGTCAGGTATTACGCCTGTCTGTGTGGACATGAGGAGCTTGTACGTTATCTTCTAGCCAATGGTGAGCAAAGTACCCTCCTGATACGGGTGCAGTGTCTTCCTCTGGTCTGTTGGGATTGTATRTCCTTCTAGCTGTCCCTTGTGGAAACTTCTTCTGTTACAGCCAACCATCTGATCAGTGATCTCAGGCTACAGAGGCAACCCTGCACACACCTTCATGGTCTCATTTGCAGGCCATTTGCTGCCTGAATTTGCTTCTTGAAATCACTTAAAGTTTCTTGATTTGCTTGAAATCTTGAAAATGCACAGAAAGGGAAGCTGTCTGTGATGGCTCAAGGCAGCATGACTTTCTGAAATCACAGCATATGTTTTGTGAGGATGCAGTGGTGTGGGGAATATACTGATCTAAGAGTTGTACCTCATAGGAAGGATTGTCTGTGTAAAASTTTCTTGTACTGATAGCCTGGCTTTGTAAGCAGGACTTAAAAGGGATTTTGCTAATCTCAAACAAAGCAAGACCAATTCTTCAGGCCATGTGCCTGCCAATTGGGTTCTCAGCACCCAGATTCCCCTAGGCACTGGTGGTGTTTTGCCAGAGCAACCAGAGTGCAGAGTCACATCTCAAAAGGTTTGGTTTTCTACTTCATTCCCAGCATCTTAACCAACCACTTGTRTAATTCTAAATAGAAAAATGCAAATGTCCTCTAAAGTTCTAGCAGGTTCTAACCTAAAGAGGTTATACAAAGCAGAAATACTTTCTAGGAGGAGTTCTTAACAGTCTAAGAAATGATTGCACTCTTTGTTCAGTGAGATTTGTCTTCCCAGAACACTGCTRGAGCCGTGCTGAGACGCTTTGTGCACAGGTCAGTTTAAACAAGTCATGACTTCCTCTGAAAGGGATTTGTCTGTGGGAGAGCAGCTTTAGATTGTACACATGTGAGGGAATCTCAGTTTTTGTCCATATGCTCATCAGCAGAGGGGACCACAGTGAAACGTCAGCAGACAGAAATCATACTTGTTTAGTGACCATTTGGGGACACTGGAGAAGGATCTAACTGTGCCTGCTGGCCTGTGGCTGTTTTACAGGGGCAAAGTGTGAGGCGAACACTTTTGATGGGGAGCGCTGTTTGTACGGAGCTCTGAGCGACGCCATCCGCCGGCTGCTGAAGGAGTACAAGCAGATCACAGCCAAGTGCATGAGGAGGGACTACTATGATGTGTTCCTGCAGAGGTGAGGGCATGGGCATGGGCAGAGCAGCCAGCAGCCTGCCTGAGCTCTTCTGCATGTTCCAGCTCTCTGTTCAGGGCAGCTGAATGTAATGCAGTACTGGCCAGGGTTGCCAGCTGCCATTGAAAGGCAGCTGATAGTTCCCTCTCTCATTCCTGGGCATTGTAGAGCTTCCTAAGGGGTGTTCCTCTGTGCCCTAAGGGATGATCTCCAGGTGTGTGTGTGCATAGCCTCCAGTGAATTGGGTACACATTCGAGTCAACAGAAAGCTGGTCTTTATAATGCAGAAATTCTAAGCTGTCATCCTTGACTGTCAAACCAAAATCTGATCACTRAAACTACATCAACAATTTAGGATAGTATGTCAACTGAAGTTAAGTTTCAGGCCTGAAGGTACTATAGCTTGCTAGTTTAAGTTTTCAACACTGATAAAATGTTTCTCATTTGTGAAACAGAGCACTTTAAGAAGCCTCTGATTCACAGTGACMTTGTCCAGTTCTTTCTTTTTGGTTATTAAAATTTGTTAAGATACTTCTGAAAATCKCTTGTCCCACATTGTACTGGAGCTCGAATGGCAGGCTAACTTGCTCAGGAGTAGAGGAATAGTTTCAAGCTTTTCTTCTTGCTGCTTCTCTACCTTGGTAACTCTAATGTTATTACAGACTTGCTGGTTGATTTTTTTTTTTTTTGCTTTTTATCTCCCACTGGGCTGAGTTACAAATGTTAAAACCTTGTGGTTTTTTTTTTTTTGACACTGGAGTGTTAATAAGTCCTAGAAAAATCTGACAATCTTCCCAGTACTACAGTGTCCTAATTTCTGAAGCTGTAGGAAACAAGGGGAGGAAGGAAACTCATTTATCTGAGTAAAATCAGATTCTATATTCCAGGGAAGTAGAATTTTGCAGGGTGATTTATTACTGCCCTGGTGACTGTGGCTCAGATGTGCAGGGTTGAGCATACATGAAAGCTAAAATGTGCTGGTTTCTGCTTCTMATTCAAATAGACCTTGTGTTAAAATTGAAACAAAGGGCAACAGTTGGGAGGAAAAAAGTAAAAACCCAATGCTTCTGTTTGGTTTGGGGCAAACACCTCTTAGAAGGAAGGGTGTGTTAGTGGCAGGAGATTGAGATTGGCATTTAAGACTCTGACAACATCTCTGTGTGTGACTCCACACCTTTCTGTGCACCAGTCCAGCTCTCTAGAAGGAGTGTGATGCTTGATGTCCACCTGATTTGACCTCTTGAGGATGTTTGTGAGGATGTATATGGAAGGAGTGATGGGCATTAGAAACACAAACAGTGGCGATGATCACGGTAAACTCTAAAACTGGCAGTTGTTTTTTTTTTCCTTTTGAAGAACGAAGGTATGGGCGTGCAGGCATAAACAAGGCTTCACCTCTGATGTGGTAATGGCCTGTATTTCCTTTCACACTGTCCTTCTRAGGGTGGGGGACATCAAGTCTTCTCCTATTTGTTACATGGTTAAAGCTGCACACTGGCAGTGCTCAGAGAGCAGGAAAGTTGCATCTTACTTTGTAGCAGAGTAGTTCTTTTTGAAAGTGTATAATTTTGCAGGGCCTTTTTTTTGACATCTGACAATTTAAAAGCAGTATTAACTTTTGAAGATGTGCTTGGCAGCAACTAGTTCTACTTTAAAATCTTGTGTTCAGGTGCTCACCTAAGACAGGAAGATTTCATTCTGCAGCCTCCCTGTTGTACTRACAAAACTTCTTTGAGTTATGGAAGGGAGTGAGACCCCACTCGAGTACATGAAGCACCAGCCCCCGTGCTGGCCTTYCCACTGGGCAGGGAGAGACTGCAATGCCCAATGTTCATTTAGCCCTAATTGTATCATGTTCCCCACTAGCATTACTCCATTCTTTCCTTTTTCATCCTGCAACGAGTTTCCCTTGTGTCTGTTCCTCACAGGTTGCTGGAGCAGGGTTACCAGAGTGACATTGTTTTCATCGTCCATGGCAAATCCTTCTGYGCCCACCGCTGCATCCTCAGCGCCCGCAGCGCCTACTTTGCAGAGATGTTTGAGACCAAATGGAAGGGGAAAAACATGATAGTGTTGAAGCACCCACTGGTGAGCAAGGCTGTGCTTCCAGCTCTTTCCTTTCTTTTGCTGTTCCAGTTGGGTGAGGAAAGTGAGTTTGAGGGTTAACTTCCACAGTGAATAGCTCCTGGGGCTCAGAATGATCCTAGTTGAGGAGAAGGGCTTCTGGAGACACTTTATGCAGTAAAATTGCATCTTTTTCAGATAAAAAAAAGCTGCAGATTGCATACCTTCACTTTATTTTTTCTGTCATGGACTCAAACATATCGTAATTAATTGCAGTAGCATGTAGCTGGTACCATCTGCTAGCTGCATCACGACCCCTCTCTGGGATGAGTTGAGTCTGTCTAATTCCTGGTGGACAGGTGGTCTGTGGTGAAGACATCACCTCCATAATTGCCACTAATTGAGTCCCTTTTGTTGCCTTTCCAGCAAGAGCTAAATAGGCCATAAGTGCATTCCATCCATTAACCATCAATACTCTGGCACACATTTCTGTAACTTGACTCTGGCAGTGCAAATCCTCTTGTGACAAACATAATTCCAGTTTCTGAGAACACTGCTCTCCTCTCTCTTTGTACAAGAACATCTTTCCTCTGGAATTAGGAAGATGTGGAAATGTTTATGATCAGTAAAAAGCTGGGTTTTGCAGAACTTGTATTACAACTGTGTCTTTTGAGTTTCTCCATTAGTCAGGTCCTGTCCCCTGAGGTACCWGAGGGATTAGTATCAGTTGAAGCAGTAAGGAGCTGTGTAAGCCAGGTGGAGTGGCAGCATTAGTTAGGTGAGGAGCAAATAAATCATCATGTGTGAGCACTTACTTAAAGGATTTTTTYCCTTACTTGTTCAGGATCATGTTTCTAACTCATTGTTAAATTCATGGTGATTCCAAATGTAACTTTCTCTTGTTTTATTTTAGATTAACCCAGCAGCCTTTGGAGCTCTTCTGCAGTATCTATACACAGGTAAATGACCTTGCCCTCTGGTGTTTGTTTACATGGCTGGTGGGCAGCTGTCTGTGCCTCTGCACTGAGTGGCACAGCCTTGCACTCAGCAGTGTTTGGGTGCTTGAGTTGCCAACAAATCCTCTCTGCTGGCAAAAAGGGAGAATGTGAGCAATCACCAGCTCTTCCAAGATGTTTGTACCTTTTGCCAGTTGTTGTCCTGCCAGTAATTATACAGTCAATTAAAACCAAAATCAACTTAGATTGATTGGCTGGATGGATTTGGAGACTGTATTTTTGACTTAAGGGAGAAAAATGTGTCATCTGGTGTAACAACCTCATAAGGTGGTGAAAAGCCAGTTTCCCATATAGGGCATTTTCAGTTTGGCAGACCTAAGCAGTGTGTGCTGGATGTTTTGACTATTTTCTAGTATTTTTTTGAACAGAAGTTGATCCTAAACCTTCTATGAAAATACCCAGTGTTGTATTGTAGGCATGCTAAATGCTGAACTATCTCAGGCCAGGAGGTGGTGCCAGAAATTAACATTGTCTTCAAGGCTCTTCTTTTCCAATACAGTGTGTTCAGAAATGTCCCTTGCCACATTTTCAGTGATTGTAAAAGATCCTGGGAAGAGAACTTGCAAGCCTGAAAGCCAGATATTCAATGGTGGCAGTCATACTTGCTGCTGTTGTGTTGCTGTTTTTTGATTTTCTGAGGGAATTAGACATGTTTTTCTATAGCCTTTTTGKTCTTTGGACTCTTGAATGAAGCTATTAGGGTAAACCCTGGAGAGTGGAAATATRAATTAAATGCCAAACTGTTACTGATTTAAGTGGTGGGTGGTGGTGGAATACCAAATCTTAGCTTCTGGGACTGAGTTGTAAGTGGATGCTGAAAAGTGAGGCAGTGTRTCTAATTACTAAATTTCTGTGCTGTGAAGTCTTTCATCCTTATTTTTTTGCCATTTTTACATCTAAATCCTGTGGATTAAGTGAGCTGACTGCATTTCTTCTTGACAGGTCGTCTGGATATTGATGTAGAATATGTCAGTGATTGCAAGAGGTTGGCCAAGCAGTGTCGGCTGCAGGACCTCATTGATGATTTGGAGACCAAATGTAAAAAAGTCTATGAATTTGGTAAGCATTTGACTTGCTGTAGTCTCTGCTGTACCTGTGTGCCCTTCCAGGGAGAAGCAGGAAAGTGTGATGGTGGATGTTTCATGGTGTTCTTGGGGCTTCCAGAAAATGATTCTGTTGTGGAATTTTCATATTTCCGTGACAGTTTTCAGTCATGGCCTTTCTGTAGGGTAGCTGTAGTAGTTTCTGGCACATGCCTGTTTATAATTTRTATTGAATGCTTTCTTCATAGTAGAGCAGCCATGGCAGCAGGACTTTGCCATGGTTGCCAGACATTCARTTGAGCCTGGTGGAGTATATATTGGGAAGTGCCTTCCAACATGGAGCTTATTTAAATCCCCAGAAAGATAAAATATACAGTTAGAGGTAATTTTCTGCATTTATCTGACCCCTAACCAAAGTAAAATATTTGATAATTGGCCCAGAAAGGGTGCAGAGGGAGATAGAACTCTTTTTAAAAGCAAAGAAGTATTTCTGAAAGCATGTGTGTATTAGTAACACATGAATGTGCCAAACCTTAAATGAAACAATTCTCTATTTAAGGACTTTTTGTTATCCAAAGCTTATTTCATGAAGACCAGCAGTTGGAGTTTATCATTCATCTCCTTAGCTGAAGCTAATGCACACGTGAAGAGCAATCAGAGCAGCACAAGTGCTGTTAGTCACGAAGCAGAAAAAATTACCGGATAACAAAACCTTCAGGCTGAAAGCTGCTGATTCTCATTCCATACTCTGAGTTAACTTCTTTTCTTTAATCAAGTTAATTTTTTTTCTGAGAAGAGACTCCATTCTGTAGTTTAGAGTCAATAGCATCTTCTTCCCTGATCTAAGAGGCAGGGGTGTAGCTGTTCCACCTTTTCCTTTTGAATACGAGTTGTGATTATTGAGCCTCCTGAAGCTTCAGGACATAGCTGATAGAATACTTCTGGCTCAAGGAATTCCTCATCTGCAAATCACATGGAAGATATTACCATGTGCAGATCTCCCTTTACACATGTGCAGTTGTTTGGAGGTGGTGGGGTACACGATTACCATGCTACAGTTGTTCCCATGTAGACCAGGGTGCTAGTCCTCATGGAAGCTGTGGCACAGGTCTTTCTTCTGCTGTGCAAACACAAATGTAGACATGGACCTGAAGAGATTAGAAATGGGTTTCTTGGTATCTACAAAAACTGTAAGGTATCAGTTTGTATTAAATAAGTGGCGGAAAAGGGGAGTGGTGAATGAATATAAAATAAAAGCTACTCAGAAATCAGGTAACAAAATTATTTTGTGTCATCTTTTGATATCAGAGTAATTCAGTAAGATGCCATAGACCTGTTTTTTCTGTTTATCTTTTTCTCCCAGGGTCTAGCTGAGACATTCCATTAAATTAATTTATTTAAAATCTCATATTATATTGTGGAAGGAAAAGAAGGTGCTTAAATCTGTGAACTGCAAAAAAGCTGTTTTCTTGGTGGGTTTTCAGATGGAAAATAATGAAGTAAAGTTTCAGGTTAGTTGGAAGATTTAAATAAAAGCACTACTTGGAAATACAATGACAGTGGACAAATAATTTAACTTCTTTGTTCTTTGGGGAGGGACTGGTTTTTCAATTTTGAGGCCTGACAGAAGACTATTGGTGGGTGGTTTAAAGCATGGATGGAAGTTCTAGTCTTGATTTTTTATTTATGACAGGTTGGMTTCAAACAAATAGAACAACTGTTAAAAGTTTGTTTCTTAAATCTCATGTGGAAGCCAGGAAAAACTTGATTCTGCAGAAAGGCATACATGTAAGATTTATAGAAGTTAAAAAATTAGAAAGGTCTTAGGTCACATCATGTCTGGCACTTGACGAASCGTGTCTGTTTCTTTGAGTGTTTTAGAAACCTGTTCCAAGTGCGTGCTGTGGAACAGACATCTGATTCAGGTTTGCAGAGCAGGGTCATGAATTGCATCTGTATTATGAAGTTGAAACAAGAAAACAAGATGAGCTCAAGCCTCTGCAGCTCCACTGGATAATTGCAGTGTCTGCAATCTCATTATCTAGAGTTAATCAGTATTTCAAAAGCACTTATCTTGGCATGCACAAACAGTAGTACAGGAAGAGGATGACCTAGTGCCTTCTGTTGCACCTGAGATATATTTGGGTGTGGCTATAAAAGGAAAAATTATTGCAGTGTTTGGAAGAGCTCAAACAGTTTGTCCAGATTAAGCCATAATCCTTCCTGTAAAAATACATGTATTAAAAAATAAATATTCTTTATTGCTGCMGTTACTTCAGCAAGTTTTAGGCCAAAAAAGATGAGAGCAAGGTTTGAGATGCTTACYATTGTAGCAAAGACACTGGATATGCAGAATCTGTGGTTATAGCTAATTATGCTGTTGGGAAGAAGATGCATCTGAGTGTGAGCATTTTGAAGGTTTTGGGACTTTAGTGTGGTTTATTTGTGGCTCTTATTGTTTTCTGGTACATTGGCTCACTTTAACCAGAAGACTGCAGACAAGTACTGWGCAGGAAACCAAGGCAGCTGATACATTGGTAGGTGATGTTCAGTGCTATACAGCTGTGCTAGACTGGGAAGAAACCCAATCTGAACCTCAACCACAGTTTGGTTATTCCCTTGTTTATGTTGCTTTTTCTCAGAAACGTCTCCATTTGTCTTTCTTGCATTCCTCTCTCATGGTCCCTGCTCCTTGCTGGCAGCCAGCAGCTTATTCCTATTTCACAAGTTTGATTTTTTGTTGTCTCTGTTAGGAAAGATTTTTGAGTGATACCAAAGAGCCATGCCCTTGGATTTGAGATGCAGTGTCTGAATAGATTTGCTTATCAGAAGAATCAYTGTTCTTTTGTGTCACTGGGAAAGTTCACAGATGCTCTGTGGATCCCAAGAGAAGAGCTCTTTGCCTTGACTTAAAACTTGTTGAGTCCATTAGCACTTTCAGAGCCTGACCTGGTGACTGTTACAATAAGTACTACAGAAATACAAATGTTTCTCTCTGCCATGAAGAATTTCTAATTGCAAAGTAAGAAATTTCCTTCTCTCGTGCTGGTATGTAAGTGATCAGGGCTTTTTGAGAAAATGCACTCAGTCTGCTTTGTGTTGGTGCCAGGCCTCCTCTTAGCTTATTTACCCTGGAAGTTGCCTATCTGAGGATGGGTAGCATTTTGTGCTAATAGGGCAGCCTGTCTCCTTGCTGGTGAGCTTTGTGGGTAGCAAATGGTACCTGACTATTGTATTGACAGATCATGGTACCTGACTCTTTTGTACTGGTAGATTATCCTTCCCTTTCCAGCAATCTTTCTGGGATATGCAGCCTATGKAGAGGCACAGTGGTGGCATGTTTGAAGGGTGCAGCAGTGATGTGGAGGTGGGGGTGGAGATCTTGTTTTGTGGCACATCGTGGTCTTRTTTCGCCCACGACCCAATGGAGTCATCTGATGGAGCTCATGTAATGCTGTGCAAAATGTCAGGAGAAATGAGGTCTCAAGGTGGCGTGATTCACCTGTGAGGGGTTTTAATGTGGTGAATCATACCTGTCAGAAATTCTTCTGAATGCTTTGGAGTTAACTCTGTGTCTCTYTGGTTCCCAACAGTATCTTAAGGCTTCCTCACCACAACTTTGCATTTTCCAGTGGTGCTCTATCTTTTTTCACATGCCTCCTTGTATGCCAGGGACTCTTGAATGTCTTACATGCTCCAGTTCTTCCCCCAAACCATGCTGACCTGGGAACAAACCTCAGGTGATGGAGCAAGGTAGCCAAAACAAGAAAAGCTGTGCCAAGAGTGGCATTGTATCATAGTGGTTCTGCTTTGGGCTGCCAYTTGTTTGAAGTTAGGGCTGGCTACTATGAGCTCCACAGCAACTTTAGTCATAGCAAGACCRCTAAAGTATGATCATGTGTTTTGCTTTCCCTTTAATGGGCTGTTTTATTGTGTAGGCTGATAAGACAAGATGGGAAGACACACTAGGTCTGAAAAAAGCAAATGAAATTGCTGTGTCTGAATGGTCTGTTTCAGCTTATTGATGGTAGTGATGCTTAGGTCAGGCACATGCAGGAGTCGGGGTACTTTGGGGTCTTTGTGATTTAGGGATCATAGATGGAGAGTAGAGGACAGACTCATACCTGCTGAATTTACTGGCTAAACAAGAATAAATCCCTGTGTTTCTTGCAGTGAAATCAGGATGGTGCAGCTGAAGTGGGAGCCAGTGAAAGCRCAGGACAGAGCAGAAAGGCATGGAAGCAGATTAGTTTTAAAAACTCCCTGGCATGGGYTTTACCTTAGGTGACACTGTCAGCTCTAGGGGTCGTTAGGGAAGGCAGTGTGTGAGTGGCTTCTACAGGGATCAGGGCAGCCTGATGCATGGTCCTTAACTGTAATTGATGTCGTGGATTCCAAAGAGCAAGTTGGGCTTGAGATAAGCTTGTGGCAACTTTGTTTCCAACAGTTGATATTCCAGYATAAGGAATTAAGTGGAGGTTTGAGGAGAGGCAGCAGTACGTGCATCCCCTTCTAGCTCTGCTCACTGGCTGCACTGAGGGGTGCTGAATGTGTGTGTGCATAGAAGAATTGTGTGTGTTTTGCAGTAGAASCTGAACAGCAATAATACTGGTTTTCCTGGCACGTCTTTTATCTAAATGAGAGAGAATTTTTGTGGAGGAATTCAGGAATCTCTGCTCTTTTGTTTTTTTGCTTCTTGCAGTCTCTTCCAAGCCAGGGACCTGTGTGAAAGTGCTGACCATTGAGCCCACAGGTAACTGCCGGCTGCAGGAAGATCTGGCTCTCCTGGCAGACTGCGCCCTGCCAGCTGAACTGCGGGTAGGGAGCACTTCTACTCCTCATGGGCTCTCTGGGGCTGGGATGTCTGCTCACTTGTGTCCAGTCACATCTTTGCTGTACAGACTTTAGTGCTRGCTTGTTTCCTGGGGCTCCAAATGCTGGAAGGTTTTTATTGCTTGGAAATGCTGTAAAATTGTGTAATGAGTCTGTCAGTGCTCGTCTTTCCCCTTGCATGTTTCCCCCACTAGGGGTCTTGGTAAATAAAAGCCTTTCTGTGGTTGGTTGGGATTTCCCCATTGAATACAGTGGGACAAGGCTCCCAGCTCTTCTCTTTGCCATCCTTCTTGAGAATTAGAAATGTTATAGCAGCAGGCGTTGGTACCCTAAGAGATACATAGGTGAAGGATGGCTTATTGGGCTTGCTTCCTAGGAACTGATGCACTGCAATGGAGAGATGCTTCCAAACCCTCAAATATTTCCAGCAGAAATGTGAGTCCCTCTGAAGAGAATTGAATTGACTGGCAGTAGATCTGTTTTTCCCAACTATGTCTTAGCCCTCAGAAATAGCCCCCAGGTTGATGATGACTATGTTAAAATAGCATCATATTATTAGTTAGGATCACATATAGGGATCTTCTCTCCCGTTTGCAGAACAGGATAACTATTAGTTGTCTTCATTCTTTGTGCATCTGTTGTTTTCTGTAATATCAGCAGATTGATTTTGGTCTTATGTATGTCCTTTTTTTGTCCTCTTTTTTTATACCAATCACTGTATTGAATAATGTGGACTCATTTTAGGTGGCTGCTGTGCCCAGAGGTTGTATGATTGAGTAATACAGCAAAGTTTTATTGCCTTTTCTCTCTCTGTCCCCTGCCAAATAGATCTGCCTGGTGCAGAGTGTGTGTRTGTACATGGATAAGGTTTCTTACCTTCATAAGCCAGCGTGTTTTGTSCTGGCTGTTCTCACATATATTTCACTATAGAGGAAGTTTTTTTCTCCATCAAGTTTACAACTACCAGTTCAGAAATCTTAATCTGCCTCCTCCAAATACCTGTACATTTTTTTGTGGCTTTCAACATGCTTTTCTTTGTTTGCAGGCTTTAAAGGGAGGTGATACTATGAGTAAGCTTCAGATTGCCTCCCCAGGAATTAAAAAAAAGGATCATGGACCCCAAAATAGTAAAATTCACATATATTTAAGTCACTTCACTAATAAAAAGAATACTTACTGTTTGATTGCTTGATTCCAGACCTTGATGGCATACTCCKGTTAAGCTGTTCTTCTAGAGTTAGAAACACTTTACTTCTTATTACTTTCATGTAGAATAGGAGCTGTAAGGAAAGGAGGAAATTGGAATAGTGTAATCATCTGACGGTGCTGTGATGTTCTTGCTGTGTTCATAGATTGGAATGAAGGCAGCATTAGAGTTATTATAGCTGTACAAGTGAAGAGGCTGTGGGCATGCATACCTGCTCACTAGGGAATTTGTGTGCCATGCACATGTGTGGGTGCTTTGTTTAAGCCTGAAAAATTCTAAAAGATTTCCCGTTTTTCTCTCTCTAGGTRCTTTTTGTTTGTTCCTTTTTGTTTGTTTGCCATTTATCTCTTACTCTAATGTTTTCAAATTGTTAAATTCTATGAATTGGGCATCTTTGTTCTGGGACAGAGGCATTGCACATCCTCATTCTTGCAGAGTTTGCTGCCATTCAAGGAATAGGATACAAACTAGGTAACCTAAAATGTCAGGAACGAGTGAATAGTCACACACAGACATCTGTGTTTTGAAGAGAAGCATACATTCTTTTTTTCCAGCCTATGCAGAACAAAATAGGTATTTATATTCTGGATAAAAGCTAGCGTTTCCAGAATTTGGCAAGAAACGTTTTGAGCTGCTGCATGTCATGTAATGCCATATGATATGAAATGGGGATGTATTCAGCTCTCTGTTTCAGTATAAACAAATAATTTGCATGTAATGTCTTTGATACCCAGATGATGTATGAAAATTTGTGCATTTCAATTTCATGGTTAGTGGTATCTTGCACAACTAAAAAGTAATGAATGTTTGATATCCAGTTACAGCTCATTATTATTTTCTAGACTGAGAACTATCTATTCTTTGAAATCTCAAGCACATTTATAATTCTGGTACGTTGTTTCTCTTTCCTGTTTGTGCTTGAAAGCCTTTTTTTTTCCCCAGTGTTTCCTCTTACAAGTGTGGTTGTTGTCTCTGTTTTGTTTTAAAGTAGTAATGGCCAGGATTYTTCTGTCCACAACAGCTGCTTCCTCAGTTTGTTGCAATAAAATTTAGCAGTGACAGATTTAAGTAAAGTACCATGAAAAGCCAGGCAACTGTAAAAAACCATGTGGCTTCCCACTGTCTGCCTGGTTCTTCATGTCTGCCAGGTGACTTCTGAGTTACAGRCTCCAGGGTTTCATTGTAACTGTTTTTCAGTTACCTTTTAACTGAGACCTTATGTTCCAAACCAAGATGAAATCAGACTTAAAGGATCAGAGYTTGCCATGAAATAAATACTGTTCTTTCCATCCATGTTGACACGTGGTGTGGCTTCAAAAAAGAGTCCATTTGCCACTTTGGGGGTAGAACTAGATCTTGTCATGCATAGGAAGAACAGTTTGAAAAGAGTAGATGGGTTCATCTTGTCTGTCTGCACCTGTGTGCTGTGCTTGTCCAAGGCAGTGACTTCTGTGCTTTGCTTTGCTCACTTGGCAGATGCAGATKAACTGAAATATTTACAACATGTTTCCAATTTAGGGGTTTTTTGTATCCAATCCACTTGCATCTGGTTGTGAGCTGCTAATCTCTTAGATCACCAACCCCTGTATTTTGTGTTGYAATTTATTTACAGTTTTCTTGCTGAGATAATCTGGCCGAGGTACAAATTGCTGCCACTGATTTGTTTTCTATGTTTTTGCCTCCAGCAACATTTCTATTTAAGCTCTAACAGGAAATTTGCAGCAGCAAAGACTTGGTCTTCCATGTGTGATGGAGGAGAGTGAGAGCATTCAGAGTATTTCTATATGGTGATTCAGTTATTGTGAATGTGTTTGGACCTGGTAGGCTGGACTGTGTTGTGCTCCTTGGGCAGAATACTTGACTTTGGCAGCTGTGCTTTGCCTGGACAGAGGCCCATGAAGGAGGTTGTATGAGTAGGGGTGGTGGGAAGAATAAGCAAATTTTCTGCAGGAAGATCCTGAAAAGAAGATTAGATTCCTCAGGCATGACAAGGGAGGAGAGTAGAAATAGTAGAGACTTGAAAGGAGACTAAAAGGGAAAATTCTGCARAGCCACTTGGTGCTGAATAGGAGAAACAAAGACATGAACCTGCTTTTATAGCAGGAATTGAAAATAACCTTATAAACCTGAACAGCAGAGTGGGGACCAGGCAAGGCTAGAAGCAGGAAATTGAGCCCAGAGAAATTTATAATTCAGGAGACAAACTCTGAGACAAATAAAACTCCCATTCCCATTCCAGAGGGATAGACTTATTTTAGAGATTTACCTTTGGGCGATGAAAGAGAGCAAAGAAAGGATGCACATAGGAGATGTGGCATTTATCTCAATTAAAATTCCTATGCCACAGAGTGGCATCTTGTCAAAATTTGTTTTGAGGTTTGTTTTACCTGTGATGTGCCTGCAGATGTGTAGCCTTCAGATTTCTGTCAGAATTTATAGCAGAGGACATGGAAGCTGTGGGCATAGGGTGGGGAGAGCAGCAAGGCAAACAGAGCAGGCAGTTCCATCATGATGCTGGAGTTAGTAACACACTGCCACAGAGTCAGGCTGCAGATCCCCAGACCATGGACCRAAGCCTTGAAATATGAGACACAGATAACAGCAGAATAGCAGCCTGGGGAATCTACAAATGGGACAATTTCATCTCATTTTGATGAGGTGCTGCCCTTTGTGTTGCAGCTGTTGCCCTTTGTATTGCAGTATATGAAAAAGAGGTGATAGATCAGATGGGCAACATTCCTTGAATTGCTGCACCTCTTCTGGAACAGGAGTTGCCCAGTGGAGCAGGACTGCAGGAKAGAGGTGCTGTGGAGAGCCAGCATTACTGCAACAGCCTTGTGCATGATTTACATCACTGAGCTTCTCCTGTGATCAGGAATCAGAAGCTGCCAAGTGTTGCTGTGGACAAAGAGCATGGTGGATGGGTCCAGATTGCCATGGTCAGTGGTCGTGTGAGCTTTTGCCAGCTTAGTGCTTTGCCACATCCAAAAATGTGTTTTGTGAGAAAGCTCACCGAGCCTGGCTGAGAGCTCCCACCCAGTGTGTTCCAGTCTGTGTCTTTGTTCAGCTCAGGAGGGAGGAGTCATCTGGCTCCTCAGTGGAGCTGGAAGCCCTGTTGGTGGCAGGTGGGTTGGAAATGGACAGTCTGCTGTTGTGAGTCCAATCTTTATTGTCAGGCCAGGGTTTTCCTGAGTGCAAACTTGGGATGTAATTTTCCTGGATGGAAGACAGCAGGAATAAACTGCTTATCCTAGGTACCTCAGGGACATGTGTATGGAAAGCAAGAACCAGGGGAAACTTTTGTTTGCAGAGATGATTGTCTTGGCTACGTGATTGTGAATATAAACTTTTTTTTGCAATTGAATTACACTGTATATAGAATAAGGTGAAAAGGAAAATATTTGGAAGTGTCACTTTAAAATAACATAAGGCAAATGGGCTTTTTTTTTTGGTGTGTGCTGTCATTGTTGGCATGTAGGATTGGGTGGAGGTGTGTTGTTAAAATAATTCACTTGAGTATTAATACTGCTACAACATTATCTTTGGCTGCAAATCAAGTAAAAAAAATCTAAAATGTGCTCTAGCAATGTTGGATTATTCAAGTGAGGCAATAATTGTAGCCAAACAATTTCAAACTGGTGTATACATGGACGTAATCTGTGTTATTACACGTACCCAGTAAAAGGCTGGTCCTAAGCTCCAGTATGCTTATGATACCTACTGCATGAAGTAAACTTACCTTCACCTGGTTATCTGCCTTGTTAGATGGCAGAGAAACACTTTCCAAAGGTGTATGGGGAGTCAGGAAGTTACCATGGATAAAGGAGGCAGCTGTAACTTGTACCAGGAATATCTCTTAGAARCAGTGGAGTTCTTCATTTCCCGATATTGGAATCTGTGTTCAGAGCATCTCTGGTGCTCTGCACTGTGCTGAGGGAATGGGCATTTTCTGGGAAAACATAGCAGTCTGAACTTGGGACCCTGAGTGTGTCTAAAGCAGGAATGTTAAAGGAAGGATTTTCTGGTGTTTCTTCCTAGGTTGGTTTTGGGGAGTTGCCCTTTGACAGCACTGACAACTTCAACAGCTGTCCCGACGTGTGTTTCCGTGTGGAGGATTACAACTTCTTGTGCCATAAGGTATGTGCTTGTGCTGCATTTCCTTCTCCTCCCTTTTTGCTATGAATCTAGTCTGCTTGTGTCCCCCACTCATTCTGTGGTGGATACACTCTGCAGAAGCAGCATTCATTCAGCTGGAAAACTGCATTTAAAGCATTTAACAAAGCAGCAAAGTCTGCCTTTCTTGCAGAGATGTGGAGATAAATTTATAAATTCAGCTATGGCATTCACAGCTGCAAAATCTGCTGCTGCTGGCTTATGAGTTCAGTGTCTGGAGAGAGGAATGTTTGATCTGCTGATGAACAGCAGTAAGAATGAATTTTGAGATCCAACCTCAACTCAAGGTCCTGCCCTTGTGCCATGCTAATTTAGAATCTCTTGAGTTCACCATTTGTATTTGTGGTTCTGGGGGTAGGCATGGATAGAATAAGGTCTGGAAAAATATTGGAGATACAGCTTCAGAATGTAGGGAAAATCAAAGTTACAGAGTCTGAACTTCTGAGCTGCTCTGACRGCTGATTGGTAGTGCCCTTTGGTTTGGTGCAGTGAGCAAGGTGTCAGTGTTTTGGTTTTTCATTCCTCTCCAGGCATTTTTCTGTGGTCGCAGTGATTATTTCAAAGCCCTCCTTGARGATCATTTCAGTGAGAGTGAGGAGCTACAGACACAGCCCAGCATCCCTGTGGTGACTCTGCACAACATCTCAGAAGACATCTTCATCCGGGTCCTCTACTACATCTACAGTGATGATACAGAGGTGAGCCATTGGTCCTTCCTTCAGTGCTGGTGAGCTCTGAGGGGTTTTCAGCAGTGTTTTTCTAAATCTGGAGCAGAGTGTGTGTGTATATTCTTTAATTTCACTGACCCACTCTACTACTTCACTTTTGTCTCAGTAGTCCACATACTGGAGTATGCTGTTAGCCAGGCAGGGTTGTAGTTCATGTGCATGATGTTCAGGGAACAAATCCATAGTCTTTTGTCCCACAATAAAAATCTGGAAATTGGGTTGCATGCTGTTTATTGCCATGATAAATACAGGATCTTTGCAGCTTTCCCTCTTGGGTTCTCTAGAAAGATAAGGGAAGCATCTGCCAGTAGATGGCAGATTGAACATATTTAGAGATCTGGATAGGTTGAGAGATTCTACTTATTTACTCTTGGCTAATAACCATACTCATAGCCTACTTTTCCATTTGTAGCAAGTCATTATTTCTACTGTTGTTTATTACTGGGGTGGGCAAAGGTTCCACTGTGAGACCAGTGCCCTGCTGTGCTCAGTATTGCARGCAGTAACAAAATAGCCCTAACCCACTTTTCAGCCTAATGGAAGATGCAGCCTAATGGAAGATCCAGCAAATCCCAGTGTTTAATTAGCTTCCTGCTTTGGTTTTGTGGCAAATGCTTTCAGCAAGTCTCTCTACAAGATCCCAGAACACATTCTGGCATCAGGGCAGGGACTGGAGATGCTGCTGCACCTGCCAGTGTCACTTCCCCCAAGCAGTGTTTGTGCTCTGGGTTAGGTGCCACATCCAGAGRGTGCACACAGCTATGACCTTGTTTCTGCTGATCTGTTCACCTGTGGGTAGCAGTGAGGAGAGATGTGTTGGACAGGATTGGTACTGGTATGCCAGAGAGCTGGTCCTTCACTTGCCTGCACTCTTCGCTCAGCCACTTGCTGAAGGGGCAGGCACAGAGGGAAAGCTGCTTGAAGATCCTCCTGACCTTGTTCCCTTGCACTGCAGCCTGACCCCGTTCCTTTGCACTTCTCCAGTCTGCCTGCCCTCCTTGTGATGACTCACAGGAAGGATGTTTCCCAAGCAGCTGTTCTATTCCAAGGGGTGCCTCATCTGCTCTGTCTGGGCTTGGGTCAGGAGGACAGACTGACAACAATGTGTAGGAGTTAAAAGGAGCTCACTCATGTGTTTCATGTGYAGAATGGTGCATGGCTTGGGTTTCAAACCAAGCAGCCAAGATGTGAGCTGCTGCAGAGAGTTCACCTGTCATGAGAAACTACCAGAAAAAATGGTTAGGAAGACAGGAATATAGCTCAAGTTCCACATGTACACATGGAGCATTCTCCCTGGCCTGTGTCTCTCCAGCCAAGTATCAGCACTCTCAATTCCATTTTTTTCTTTGCAAAGGATTTATAGTGTCTCTCTGCCATGCAGTAGTGAGAGTGTTTGCAGTTATGGGGAAGAGGACACAAAGGGTTCCAGGCACAAAGACAAGTTACTGATCAGAATACTTGTGTAGGCTCGAGGGCAGTTCTTGGAGGAACATTTGCCCAGTTTGTCCTTGATGAAGCAGTTGGGAGCTGCAGCCATCAATACTACTGGCTCAAACACCTCCAAYTCCTGAGGTTTCCACAGCTTATGAAGGGACAGAGCAGCACTCAATTAATAATCCCAAGGGCTTTGTTACCCCATGTGCATACATAGCCCTTGTGGCATGGCTCTCCTACATCTTGCATTCTTCTGCCCAGCTGCTGCAGGGTGTTACACAGCTGGGTCACTTGCTGGGAGCTGTCTCTCCAAACACAGGTGCAGACAGCTGTGGGAGAAGAAGAAATCAGTWGTTTGCAGTTGTCAGAGTGAGCAACCACACAAGTAGATGTGCACAGCAGTGTGCTTGCTGCTCACTGGGTATCAGGAGAGYGGACCAGGCTGCACCAGTTATCATTCCTCCATCCAGACCAGTGTGGCTTTGTCTGTAAGTGCAAGGGCCCTTGCCTCTTCTACAGCCACGGCATGCAGTGTCCTGCAGCTCCACTGTTACAATGGAYGTGGGTAACTGAGCTCTTTGCAGTTCACATCAACAGGAACAGAGAGAACCCTYGTTCCAGGTTAGTGACACAGATGGCACAAAAATAGGATTTGCCCAGCCAAGGAGAAGAGGCCAAGTGAAGCTGGAGGTGGTGTCTCCAGCTTTGTCTACAGGTTTTTTTATCCTCAGATCATTTCCAAGTATTCAGGAGGGAAATGGGAAGGTGATTCTCTTGCTCAAGAGGCTTAAAATGTTAAAGGCTGTTCACAACAGTTTAAGTTTGTTGGTCCATTAATTTAGTCCATTTTGAACACCTGTTAGAGCTCCACCAGTATTTGATGTGCAGAATATGTTCTTACACAGTTGGGCYTCACCTACAGTTTGTGTTCAGTTTTCTGTCCTTGAGTGTACCCCCTGTGCCAGRGAGGTTGTGCTGGCTCTTAAGAGAATTTTGCATATTTTTCACAAAATGAGAGTCCAGTAGTATAAAATGGGAGGAAAAATGTGGGGGCGAGGTTCTCTGTCCTGCCAGCCTCTTCTGTTTGTGTCTTGGAAGTAGGTCTGATAAAAGCTACCCACCACTGTCACACTGAACGTTTTTTAGCAGCCAGGTGCACTTGGATGTTTGAGCACTGCCCTGGGGTTAGCTGCAGCATATGAGAAACTCCTTGCTGCACTTTAAATTCCTCTGTGGTAACTGAGTGGGAGACACAGCCTGAAAGACAGAGCTCCTGTCTCTCCATAGTCAGCGCTTGCCCAGTARTGGGCCAAACAGCTCATTAGTTTGCCAGTGAGAGGCAGCATGCTGGGGGCTGGGCAGTAACTCCCCTGTGCTCTGCAGCTGTCTCCAGAGAACGCCTACGACGTGCTGTGTGTGGCTGACATGTACCTGCTGCCCGGGCTCAAGCGCCTCTGTGGCAGGACCCTGGCGCAGATCCTCGACGAGGACAACATCATCAGCATCTGGAGGATTGCAAAGCTCTTCCAGCTGACCCGACTGGAGGACCAGTGCACTGAGTACATGGCCAAGATCATTGAGAAGGTACTGAAACACTCCCCATGGCAGTGTGCCTATGTATCTGAACCATAGAGACAACACATTGAATGGTWGCACTTGGGTCTGTAGTTAATGGTTGTCCTCTCTGGATTAATGTGCTTCCAGGAAATGAGCAGCAGTTAAGTAGCAAGGCACATGGTGAGTTGGGACAGAGGAGGAGTACTGCGGCAGTACCTGATGCCACCACAATAAGCCAGATTTTGGTCCTTGGCTAGCGCATACCTGTGGAATGTGGGGTGAAAAAGTTGCCCAAAAAGCTTTGCAGGTACCAGGGGCAGGTGATTTTCACTGAACTTTCAGCCACTGTGCCCAAGTAGCCATGGTGTTGCCTGAATACAGCTGCAGCATGGAGMAGCCAAAGGGATGAGTAGGGGAGCTCTATGCAGGAAGTGCTTTTCAGTGTTTGGAGGGGAAATTCTTCCTGGCATAATGCTCTAGATAGGAAAAATCAATGTGACCTCTAATCTCTTCCAGGATGACAAATCAAATAGTAGGGGCTACTCAGTGGATAATTTGCTGATGAACAGCAAGAAGTAATGAATTTAACACTGAAGTTTTCTTTATACGCTCAGTTTAAGCGTTATCCTGAGTGCTTATATCTTAGACTCAGGACTCGTGGTGAAAGTTGCCATATGGAAGGATAAACTAGAACCTATGAAGGGTTTTTATGCTGAGACAGATCTTTATAAATGATTTTTGCAGTTCACATGGGAATGTAACATTTTCACCTGCAGCTTGAAAGGTGTGAAAATATTTTTGGTGTGAAAATATTTTTGGTGTGAGAAAACAACGAAGGAAGTGGTTCTGGGGCTGTTACTTTGTTCAGTGTATAGCTTGGGAATGACAGCCACATGTACCCAGATTCTGGGTTCTGAAAAAGGATTTAAAATATGTAGAATATCCCAAGTAATGATCAGGATAGGGCTTTGCTTGTGTGTTCCCCATTCTCTAGCTTGAGTGGGAGTCCTTGAACCCAGCATTGGCAGGATTTCTTCTTAAGGGTGTTGGCACAGACAGAGCCACCCAGCTGATGTTCAGACATCAGTGGTTGCCAGCATCCTGTGGAGATGCACTGATGGCAGCAGGAGAGATTTTGGCGGTGTGGTAGCAGATCAGAGCTCAGCAACCTGCTGTGCCCAGGCACAGTTCAGTAGCATAGACAGATGGAAGCTGCCTCTCACCCCTCAGCTCACCACACATTCCCGGGGAACCTGGTGCAGAATCATTCACGAGTGACCCAATTYTGTCAGGTTGAGTGCAGAGCAGAGCAGCTGCCTTGCTGGTGCTGATGGGCCTGAGTCAAGGGAGAACTGTAACTTGTGGCTCCCAGTTCTGAAGTGGGCACAAGCACCCACTGGCTTCTGTTCTAGAAGACACTGCCCAAGTATYTGGCAACATCTCCTGGTTCCTGCTGGGGAGCCTTTTTGAGAGGAATATCATGTATGTGCATGTGCCTCAGTACCAGAACCGGGGATGCTTAGAGAGTGTTACAGGATGGTGTTGGAGGTGCAGATTGCCTTCAGCTGAGACTGTTTATTGTTGGAGTATTACTGTCTCCTTTGGATGGATGGCAGGATGCATCTCCAAGTGGTGTCTGCAGGAGGATTTGGGTCTCCATGTATCCTAGCTTTCCTTTCTTTTCTGTGGGATCCTTTAACAGTGTCTGAGACCTTTATCCTAACCCTTTACCTGTTCTCTTGTATTCCTAATGGTTCTCTTGTCCTTCTGGTGCAGCTGGTGGAGTTGGAGGAGTTTGCAGCTGCTGTGAAGGAGAACGCGGAGGCCGTGGAGGAGCGGCAAGAGACTGACTCCATCCCTCTGGTCGATGACATCCGCTTCCACATCACCAGCAACGTGCAGACTTACAGTGCCATTGAGGAAGCCAACCAGAAACTTGAAGCTCTAGAGAACCTCCTGGCCAGCATAGGGCTTGAGGGCTGATGTGTGCAAGCCCTGCCTGTCCTATGCAGCCTGCACAGCCCTCACTGCGTTGGCTCGGAGTGCAAGAACTTCTGAGTCTGAATGTCCCACTTCCCATTCTTTGTCCTCCTTCCCATCCACCYTCAGGCATGGTTTCTTTTTAATTTATTTGTGTCTGGACATTTGCATTTCTGGTTTGTGTTTGGTTTTACTTTGTTTTTTTTTTGTTTCTCCTTTCAGAAGTAGTTCCCAAAGCTCAGCCTAAGTCAGTAGCTGCTCCTTTGTACAATACACTGTGGAGAGGAGACTGTGAGCTGTTGGGAATGGTGAAGGAGCTGTTCTGGTGGCTTCCTGCTGCCTGGGGTTAGAACCCATCCCATTCTGTGGTTCAATACAACGCACTTCTGAAACTGGCTTATGCCAGAATATTTGTTGAATTACCAGCAGCAGAGGAAGAAAACTGGATTAAAGTCTTAATAAGTGTATGGGAAAGGAGGTCAGCACTGTCACTGTCAGCATTATAAGACTGGCAGAACTGGGCASTGCTTCCCTAATGGGACAGAGAGGTACTTGGCTATGTGGAAGGCACTGTCTTCACCTGCTATTTTAGTACTTAGATGGAAAAAAAAACCAACAAAAAAAGTGATTTCCAGGTCTTCCCTAGCTTCTCATTGCTTTGAAGTGCTCAGAATTTAAAAGCTTTGCTGTCTGAACAAGCATCTTTGGGAATACAKKAGAGACCACAATCCTTCCATTCTTAGAAAGCAGTAGCTTTCAATGCACAAAAGAAGGAAGAGCAGCCCTCTTAAAGAGGGAATGGAAACACCTTCTTCTTGGAAACAGCACTTTTCCCTGTATTTTTGTCCACTGTGGTAGGGCAAGGCTGACTTGCTGGTGGGTCTGGGAAGAGGGGTCACTGGAAGTCTTTTTCAAAAGCAAAGGGCCCTTTTCGGGCTCTCATGGGGCTGCTGTCTCACTCTTTGACCTTCTGGCTTTGCTCAGCCTTGAGSCTTGTAGCTTCATTGTTCTCCAGGAAATTTGCTGTCTGTACTAATGAATGTTTTTGAATCTGTGTTTTGCAGTAGGTCATGTTATCTCATGTTGTCTGCCTGGATTCTTAATGAGGGCAATGGTGTTCCCTCTCCTTGGCACTAATCAGCAGATGATAACCCTGCATAGCCTTGCCTTGCCAGATAGGCTGCCCTTGGAGCTGTCCATCTCTGGAATGGTKTTGGGAGAGTCTCCAGGGTGCAGGCTGGGTGTACCTTCCCATGCTGTGCTTTGGGAGGGAGAAGCAGCATTGAGTGAAKCACAGGCACTGGGCTGCTGTGACCACCCCATACAATCATTTTGGTCACTTCCTGAGGCAAGAGCTTGAATATCCTGTGCCAGAGGTGCTTTTATTATGTGATGTGGGAGCTGGGCAMGGAGCCCCTGCAGCTTCAGGGTGTTGTTTTCTGTAATGGTGGGGGTGCCTCTCATGGCTAAGGGGTTAGGAAATCTGGGGTTTGGCAGGGACTTGCTTCAGGTGTGGATGTATTGGGAGGATGGGTTTTTCTTTGCTAATCTCRCCAGTTGAGAAACTGATACCCCACAGCAAGTGAGAGCTGCAGCCTCACTGCCTGTTCCTCTCCTGCTCTGAAGCTGTTGGCTGATGCATGGGCAGGCTCTGGGCACCACCTGCACTGGGCAGGCTGCACTCAGTTGTGAGGAGGGGACTCTGGACAAAGTCTGGAAAGCCAGGCTTTGGCAAAATCATGTGTCAGGATTGAGTTGCACTTAACAGAAGCTGTGTATAGAGCTGGGGTGGGGGGAGCAGGGATGAAGTTCATTAATATGATTGAACCCCAGATGCTTGTGCACTTTGTCATCTGGGTTTAAGTGATGTCTCTTGCAGATCAAGTCTCTGGGGCAGGGGATGGTGGTGGCAGGGCTATCAAGCAGCGTGGGCTTCAATTCTGTTTGAAAACCCTTGCCAAGAAGTGCAAGGAGTTGTTGTGGTTTGTTTCCTACAGTCATATTAGGTTGAGGATGGAGGATGTGTCCCTCCACAGGAGTGTGTTGCTGCATGGAAGCAGGAAGCAGCAGGAGTGTACTTCTGTTTGGGATAGTGACATGGAGAGGAGTTGTGCATTTCTTGTGTGATTTGTGGAATGTACCTCCATGGCCACCTCTAAGCTCAGTGTGTCTTTGACAGGACCACCAAAGAGCCCAGCACAACTGATGAAGATATCCCCATGGACTTGGGGAGGGTGAAGGGCTATGGAGGAAGCTTTAATGTGAAGTCACATATTTTGGAAAAAGAAGGGTGAAAGAACTGCTTGTTTTCTTGCTGAGTCGAGTGTCAGGCTYATGAAAATCTGCTACAGAAACCAGCAGCTTAACTCAGTTGGTTCAGTTCCCCTATGTTTCTCCTCTGTACATGGCTGAAGATAACACTGAACATAAGCAGGATGTTTAGTTTATCATATCTCTTCTCCTCCTCCAGCAGAAATTCCGCTTCTGACATCTTAGCAGTTGGCTTTCCGCAGCAGTGGTTGTGGCAGCCCACGAGGCTCGCACAGAGCCACCAGAGAACAGGAGGTGGCCTTTGCCTTCTGCTTGTGCTGAGCGAGATGCAGGAGCAGGATTATCAAGGAATGTGCTAATGCTTTTCTCTGCAGATGCCTCAGCTGCTAAAGCAAATGGACACTGGCAGTGGGCAAAGCAGGAGGAAGGCAGAGGGGGAGCAGCAGTGCTGGGAAGCATTTTCCATATGGCTGCTCTTGAATAATTCCATTCCTGCCTCCTTAAGTGTGGAGCGAGTGAGGCTGCAGTTGYACACGTGGGAGAAAAGGTCAGCCTGGCCTTTTGATCTGCCTCCCCAGCAGTGCAAGTCCACGTGGGCTTCCAGGAAAATGCCTCATCTGTCTGTGTGCACTTAGTGGTCACATCTGTGAGGCCTGTCAGATCGTCCAATTACTTGGGATCCTTTAACTCCCCCCCCATCCCTTTTGGCAAAATAGGGCTATCCAAAAGCATGCATAAGCAGATGGTCAGCATGCAAGCAAGCTCTCTAATTAAGATGAGCCAGGACAAAACTTAGATTTGAATTCACTTTATTCTTGCTGCAAATAATTTTATCACAAAATAAAAACCTTCTGATTTTTCTTCTGTTGCCRGTGTCCTTTCTGTGTTTTGTTGCCTCTGTCCTTTATATTTACTACTACCCAATTGCTGAATCAAGAAGATTGTAAAATTTACTAGAGCGAGGTTATATTTAAGAAGAAATGTGTAAGCACGTGTGCAGCAATAAAATAGTCTATTTCACTATATCTGCTCTGGCTGTGGTCTCTTTGTTACTGACTGACAACATCAGCATGGGTTTTGTTTTGAAAGGGCTCTGTGGGCTCMTTCATTTTTCTCTTACCCAGACTAAGGACTGGCTCTGCATTGTGTGGCTCCCAAGCAGTGTGTACAGTCCTGATAGAACAGGTGAGTAAAGCACTAACTCATTTTTACTGTCTCCTTTCTCCAAGGACTATTCCCTTTCTTTAGCAGCACCACGGCACAGGCTTGGTCACTGCCATKCTTGTTGTCAGGGAGGTGATGTCTTGGAAAATTGCTGTGGGCTGTTCATAACGGGTAAGTTGTCTTTCCCTTTTTTCTTGCCATCTTGTGCCCCTGTCATTGATGGTTGTCTGTTAYATGCAAGGATGGAGATTTTTCAGCCTTTGTGTTTAACTACTCTGACTTGTTAGTGCACTCCTGGAGTCAGAAGCCTGCCTGTGCTTTCTCCAAAACTGGGACTCTGCTGAAGTGTCTGGMAGTCCTTCCTCTCTGAGGACACCTGTTTTCTTGTCTGCTTTCTTGTATGCCTGGGTGGCTACAATTTTTTGGGTGAAGGCAGAAGCTGAGCTGTCTGTTCAGCCCCTGTTGACTTCAGAGCATGACTGGCATTCAGGGAACAAGCATCCCTCTTGTCCTTGCTGCTCGGTGTAGGAACATGAAATTTTCAGAGAGGAGGTACTAATAACATCTGAATGACTAATGCTGTTGAAGGGAGGGCTTGGAAAAGTTCAAGGCTTAATCAGGTTTTTGGGACTCAACAAACAGTGCACACAAGGAGCAGCMTTGTGCTGTGAGAGTAAAGGAGGAGCTTCTGCAAGAGGCTGGAGCTGTTCACGTTGTACAGTCATGGTCAAAGTGGAGATGGCACTTCCCACACAGCAGTTTGCAGTCAGTGTGAGTTGACAGACTCRTCTGCTTTGGTGACATTGCTCTTCTCCCTTGCTGTGGACAGCCTGGCAAAGCCCATCACAGCTTTGGGAGCTRGAACATGTCTGTGCCCAGCTCCCAGGGATGAGCCATCCTGGCTAGAGCTGGTGATGGCAAACCATGGCTTGGCTTAGTTCTCTGCTTGCAGGGTGGGTGTGCTGAGAGGCAGGTTTTTGTTTTACCTTCTAAGCTAAAATAGATTTGACAGAACAAATTTATTGAGAGGCCACACCAGCAGACCATTTATTATAGTTGGGGCCTGTTTTGAATAAGGGTGCTGGCTCTGCTGGGGTTGCTGCCTGCCTTGAGGAAGTGCTGAGGGAGAAGGACAGAGAACCCTTTTATAGGCTGCAAATGGTTTCAAGGGTTTTGGGTTGGAAATTGGAGGTGAGTTATTGGCAATACCCAAAGCAAGGGCTGCAGAGGGGCAGTTAGTTGGGCAGCCACATTTGGGTGCAGCTATGGACATGCAGATCCTTAAGGCAAAGTCAAGCTGTGCACTTCAAGCTTACATGTGATCAGCATGTGGGGCAAAGGGGATGAGCACACACATGCCCTTTGCTTTTCCTGGTTGTGGTTAACTTTGTAAGCATAAAAGCACAGGACAAGCTTTGAAGGGCATTTCAGCATATTAAAGAAAACCTTGGAAGAGACTCTACCATGCAAACAACTAGCTCCAGTCCCAAGGGTCTGGCTGCCAGTTCCCAAAATAGGCTCTGAAAATGAGTGTGAGAGCTTTCCTCTCCCTCATCCAGTTACCAGCTGAGCAAGCTCAAGGGGAAAGAGCAGGATTAGAAAGTGGGGTTTGCTGGCTCATGACAGCAGCAGTCTGCCTGCTCTGTTTGCTGGTATGGCAGAAGGCAAGGCTGTTGCTTTGGCRTGTTGGGTTAGGAAAAGGAGCTGAAGGAAGTGCTGTGGTGTGGCCAGATGCTTCTGTTCAAGGGCTCAGGGAAGATTTGGTCCAAAATAACTTGATATAACTTTCCCATGGAGGAAACCAAGCTGGCCTGTGTTGCACTGTGATATTAAAACTCCAGGAAGGAAAAATGCCTCCCTCTTTATTCTTTCATACCAACTTTGTGAGCCAGGGTCATCGCAGTACTCTTTGTACAAGGCTGTGACAGTGATGAACTGTTTGAGGCAGGCTGTGCAGACCTGCTTGAGGGGAAGGAAGGCTGGTGCTTTAGTTACTGCTCCTTGGGATGTGCTTTAGGAGATGCAGGCTGATCTTTCATATCAAGGCTGAGTTGACATTGTATCTCTCCTGTCTGCTCAGAAGGTTTTATTCCAACACATTCTTGGCACAGCATAGCAGAACTACCAATATTTCTATTAATTTTCTTAAGCTTGCTTCCGTAACAGGAGGCAGCAATCTGCTCTCCAGAGCTCCTTCCATCCCCTTTCTCCATGGATCTGAAACTAAAAATTATCCAGGAGTTTCAAAAGGAGTTTGCTGGTGGCAAGTTCAATCTCCTTCCTGTTTTGAAAAGCTCTTCYTGAGAAGCTGAAAATGCTTCAGGTGAGTTGTTTTCTGCTGTGCTGTTCTCTGGTCTGAGTGCCAGTCAGGCACAGCATCTCCAAAGCTGTTCAGGGTTCTGGCCATGCTGCTCCTGGGGTGGCTGCTCCTTCTCTTGCTGGGGCAGGGAACATGGTATTTCTTGTTTCCTGATTTTGTGACCTTTTCCAATCAGGCATGCAGTTAAGCATCAGTCTTCCCAGTCTGAAAGCACACAGGGGTCAGTACTTCTTGCTCTGCTGAGCACAGTGCTCATGGTGCTGCCCTGAGGGGGCACATCAGGCGTTCACTGGGGATCCAGGACTCTGCAGTCACACAAGAGCCTCAGGGCTGGGTTTGGCACAGACCAGCCTCAGCATGGGATGTGCATCAGCTCAGCATGGGAGGAGAGGACTCGGTGTTAAAAGTGCTCGGGGTGAACCCTGGAAGCTTTGATGTGACAAAGACAGGGAGAATGGCTCGCTGCTGTCATTTCAGCATGAGGCTGACCCTGCAGTCCAGCCAGAGGGAAAAGCTGTTTTTTTTATTTTCCTCTGTATGGGGAACGTGGGTTGTTTATTTGCTAAAAAAATCTGCTCCRGGGTTCACTGTGTCAGCCTGCAGAGAGCTTTGCTGGTGTTGCCATCTATTTTTTTTTTTAATGTAAATGAAGACAAGATGCTGACACAAAGGCTGCTGACTTTGGGAGGTCTGGGAAGCCCAGCTTTTCCTGGGGCTCTGTGTCATGCCAGGGTTTACTGTGCTCTGGCAGAGGTTTGCTTGCCTTTGCTCATGGACCTTCCTAAGGTACCACTTGTCCTTTGCCCTGAGCTGCCATTCCTTCCCCTCTGCCATTCTTGTCTCTGTGTTTTCTTAGGAGACAAGTGTTTTCCATGCTTGACATCTTGCCCTCCCATCAGCTCCCCCCCAGGCCAAGCAGCTTCCTTTGCCAAGTTCCCTTTGGATAGCACATATCATGCAATCTATCCAAACTCTTAATTGATCTCTTAGGAATTGTTTTTCATCTAAATTCCTGGAATGTTTCCATCCACTGAAGAGTTTCCTCCAGAGAGAAGGGAAATGAATCCTGTGCCACTCCCCTGCAGGAGTGGTGGCCATGGGAAGGCTGTTGTTTGGTTTGTGCCTGTTGGGAGATAGATGTGGGTTCTGCAGTGTTTACTCAGTTGTGGCAGTTCTGCTAAATCAGGCAGCTGTTTGGAGAGCAGCAGGGAGGTGAGTGGCAGCTCCACATCAGCAGCTTCCCCATCACAGGGAAAGAGAGCATCCCAGATGGATAAACTGGGAGAGCACGACCCTGTTTCTGTGTGCAAAGGAGTGTAGCAGGTGGCCAGGCTGCAGCATGTGTGTGGCACCTCTGGTCTCTGGTGTGCTGGCACCTGCACAACYCTTCAGCTCCATCTCCCTTTTCCTGTGATGGAATTCTGCCTGAAGCCAGGCAGGGTGGTGAGGTGTGAGCCCCTGCTCACCCCCAGCAGCAGCTCTGCACTGGGGTGCAGCCCCACTGCTCCCTCCTGTGATGCTCAACCAGCAGCAAATGGAAGCGAAGCACTGTGGGTTATGTGCTGAGCAGATCTGAACTGAAATTCTTCACCACTCCCTGGAGCTGCAGCCTTTGCCTGCTCAGTGCCTGAGCCCGGCCTGGGTGGTGCCAGGAGCCTGCCAGAGGCACRGTCCCTGCTGCTCTGTGACTGAGTGTGGCACCTCTTGTCTCACGTCCCAGTGGTGATGCAGGCTGTCTGTCCTTGCCAGGGGCGCTGGAAAGGGCTCCTAAGGAGCTCTCCCCACACCCTGACCCTGCTCTGGCTCCTGCTTTACCATTCACTGGCTGATCCCCAGCTGGGAGCTACCCCCAGAGCCAGCCTTGGACAACACCAGGCTGAGGGAAGAGAAAAAGGCAGAAGCTTCAGGGTTCCTGCAGGATCAGAATAGAAGCACAGGCTAAAAACAAGAGGGCCACTTGTGGCTGTGACAGCTCACCAGCCATCAGCTGGTGACACTGGGAGAAGTGCACACTTCCAAAAGAGCTCCTTTGTGCTGCTGCTGCTGCCAGCCTTGTGAAGGACTGTCCCCTCTCTCCTGTGCTCAGTCTCTGTCCCAGCACCACGGTGTGCAAGCTCCGGTGACCCTCAAAGCTGTTGAGCTTAACAAACCACCAAAACATCAGAAGAGCTGTGGACTTGCCAGAATTGAAGCAAATGTTGTTACTAATGATGTTCCTTACTAGCATGGTGTGCCTGCTGGCCTGGTGAAAAGCCCCAGCTCTGTTGTCTGTGTTGATGGGCACCAAAGCCCTTGGCCAGAGCTCCTGTCCTGGTGAGCTGGGGTGTGATCAGACACAGAGCCTGCACAGGACTGCAGAAAAAAAAATACAATTCTCTTGATTTAGTGACTTGAGGCATAAGAAAGATGAAATGAGTTGATGAAGGTTGCAGGTGGTGGCTCTGGCCAGAGGGCTGGCATGGGAGCAGCCTGTCCTGTCTGTGCCCTGCTGCAGCAGCTGTCACAGGGTTTGGGGTGTGAGTGGCTGGGGAGCCCTTACAAAGTGACTTGTCCTGAAATGTGCATGGAGAGGAGAGCAGGAGGGGACCTTGAGGCTGCTCTTTGGCCCAGCCCCACTCTCTGGGCAGGGGGGACAGTTCTGCAGCGTGGGGCACTCTGACAGCACCAGCCCTGCCTCTGCATGGACCAGGAGCATCTGGGCACTGCCTGGGAGCTGAGAGCATCAAAGCCACTCCCCAGCCTGACCTGCAGCCACAGCTGGGGTCAAAATACARGATTTAATCAGCAGTTACTCCTGGCCACAGTGCAGATGCTTCCTGCTGGAATTGTGTTTAGTTCAGGGCCAACATCWCATTTTAATGGGCTTCTAAAAGCATGGGAGCCAGGTGCTGAAGCAGGATGAGTTTGCCTGRTACTGCCTATCCTCCAACAGCTCCACACTGCTGTTTAATCTGGGCTGTGGGAAGCACTTTGGAGTGGTCACCAATGACACCCTCAGACACACTCTGTTCAGAAAACATAACTTTATTATTAGTTGCAATATACATTGTATTCCTTTAAGAATCCTAAACTTGTATATGATTTTTTCCACTGAAAATACATGTGTATGTATATATGTTTTTATATATGTATATATATATATATATAATGTATTTTATTGAACTGGAACACARCAGAACAAGAGAGACAACCTCAGGAATTACTTGTAAAAGGAAATGTGATCCCAAGGGGTTTGTGCTGGCAGTGTGCTAAGGTGAGTGGTATAAAAAGGACAGGCTAAATAGAAAACAGGATGGGTTAGGCAGTGGGAAATGGCCTCTCAGTGCTACAGGTGGGGAGATATACAGTAGTTACACGTTGCTATTGCTCAGTCACGGGTGCCACCTGTTCTCCAAGGCAGAGCAGACTCTGGTGCAGCTCTGCACAGCAACATTCGTAAGGCTGGCTGTGCTCCCCGCAAGCGGTACCTGCCAGCTGGAAATAGAGTGTAATTACATTTCCCTCAGCAGCTGCTCTGCTCATTGCTAATCTGGTCAGCCAAGGAAGAATTCCTCCGGGGCTTGGTGAAACCTAACTAGGTCAGTGTAAAGGAGCTTACAGGCAGGGAAAGGGATCAGCAAGAGCAGAGAGAGCTGAAATGTGCAGATCGCTGTCTCACCTGGCCCAGGCTGCTTTGTTCCTGGCTCCTTCCCTCTGCACTCATTTCCCCACCTGCCAAGGAGCTGTGGCCCCTCTGCTCAGCAGCCAGCCCAGGGTCTGTGGGGTCAGTACAGGCAGTGTCCAGCTTCTTTTGGATAGGTTTCCCTGTGTTAATTGCCTCAGAAGGTAACTCTTCAGAAAACTGGCTGAGGGTGGCAATACCTGCTGCTGTGCCGTGGCTTTGGGGTCATTTGGCTTTTTTTTGTTGTTGTTGCTGTTCTTTGCAGGTTTTGTTTGTAAACCTTTTTTTCAAACAGCCTCCCCAGGCCGTGTTCACTGCTGAGTTTAGCTATAGACTGAAAGACAAGTCTTTCCCAGATCAATGTRATTGGTTTCCCTTTATTTCTGTTCAGCTGCAGATGTTTCTTGGGTGAAAGGACACATTTTAGCAAAGGCACTGACTGACGACTGACGTTCCTCTGCCTGAAGCCAGGTTGGAGGGAGCGGAGGGGCTCTGACCTTTCTGCCGAAGGGTCACTTCCCTCTCCCCTCCTGCAAAGTGCTCGTCACTTTGGAAGGGATGTAAAAATTGTGGGCATTGATTTACTCCTCCTGACTTCCTCAAGAAAAGTGCTTTCAAAAATCCTACCCTTAAATCATCATCTTGCTAYTACCCCCGCAACGTCTGTCACCTCTGGATCACACCCACTTGTTTCCCCTTCCAGCTGAAGGAGCAGGTGAGATTTATCACTGCTGGGGTGTTTCTCTTCTTGCTGTCTTTCTCWAGCAGCATCTGGCCAGGAGGGAGCTTGCTCAGGCAGCAGAAGTTGCCTCAAGCCAGGCTGCTGGAAGCTGGAAAGCAGGTGCCCTGCTCAGTGCTCTTTCCCAGAGTAAGTGTCACCAGAGGTTTCGCAGGGGYGGCTGAGAACAGCCGATTGCACTGGAATAATATTTCAATTAAAAGCTAACCTTGCTTGGGAGAACTACAGCTCTTTCCTCTCTTTAGAGGCAAGAAAATACAAATGCCAAAGTGCCTGGATCAACCTGTATAAAAGAGCTTCCCTGACTTGGGCCCCTTAGGGCAACTACAAGGATACAACCTGCATCCACACATCTTTCATCCATCCGTGCTGCCGGGACTGAATGGGACTGAGCCCTGATTCTGWCTGTTATTGCACAGAGGTCCCTTTCCTGAACTTTGCTAGAACTGCTTCCAAAGGGAGAAGAGGTGGGTGACCCCCTGACTGACAGAGGAGGGGTCCAGCCCTGGGGACAGCAGCTCAAGGCACAGTGGTTGGTGCTTCTTGCTGCTGCCAGGGAAGGCAGTAAGGGCTGGTTTGTCTCTGGGGGAGATGTCCCACTCTCTCATAGTGCAACATKTGCATTCTCTTCTTGCAAAAGCAGAGGCAGAGGTGCAGGTTAAACCCCYTCCCTCTGGATAGTGTCAAGGAGTATATTCATGCTGAGGCCATCAGGCTGGATGAATCGGCCCGCAGAGCCACTCTGTCATCACTGCACAGCTTTCACTGTGCCAGTACAATGTCTCTGCTCTCATCCAGGGTCTAAACTCTCTCCTCTCACCCTGCTGCTATCAGAGATTCAGGCAGCCCAAGAATTTGCCTTACCTGTCCACAGGCTCCTCCACAGCAGCTYGTTCAGCAGGGTCTGTGGATGCCCAGCACACAAGGTGGAGGATGGATGGATGGATGATCCCACTCCTCACTCTGCCTTCAGTCCCCATGTGCCCCTTCGGGCTGAGCTCAGCCCCTCGGTGATCCACCCCACACTGACTGGGAGGAGACTGGGATGGCCTTGGACAGGATCTCTGCTCATGCTGTGGGGCTCCTGCTAAACCAGGGGACCATGAGGACACCCACTGCTACTCCCCAGCCACCAGATGCTCTGCACTTCTCTCTAGCATTATTTTCAGGACATTTTTCAACTGATGAAGGAAAACAACAGATTATGACTGTAAAGTTATGGTGAAAGGACCGGATCCTGGTAGGACAACATTGTTCCTTGCCAAGAGAAGGAATGATTAACTCCTTTACTCTCCTCCCATTTCTTTCCCAGCTTCCAGCCACCTCTATATCATATATTATATTACTATATTCTCTTATAACTTTGACTTTGCTTTTTCATTCTCAGTAGCACAAGTGATTAATTCCAAAAGGAAAAAAGAAAGGAGAGTTAAAAAAAAAAAAAGGAAGAGAGGAAGGAAAAAACCCCTGACCTTAGGGATATTTACAGAATAGTTAATCTTGCAAAGGAGATGGGGTTTGACATGGGGAAAAGCAGGGGAATTGAATGTGCTAAGTGGGTTTGATTCCACATTCCTGCTCTTCCCTCTGGGATCCTGCTTGGATGATGAAAATCAAAGCACTGTTCAACATGCTTTCCCCAAGTGCAAACTCGCAGAGGATGTGCAGGGTGGTGGGGGAGGCATCTCTATCCCCTGGCCTGGTCTGCTTAAAAAGGTAGTATCCAAAGGGGTCTGATCTTGAAAATCAGCCTTTCACCTTCAGGGAGCTGTCAGCTCCATCTTTAGCCTCTCCTCACCACCCAGCACCTGTGTTAGTGCTCTCCTCTCAAGGACCAGGGTTTTTAAGGTGCTGGATGGTGGGGACAAGGGACGCACCTGGCATCAAAACCATGAAGTGGAAGATACTGATTTCTTTTACATACCAATAATTATTGCAGTATAAACACACCCCAGTCACCACAGYGAAAGCAGAGAAGGGGGAGCCGTGGAGAAAGTTTGGTGGGTGAGGGGCATCCCACAGCTCTCAACTCTTCTCCAGATCAGGGTAGTGGCCATTTACATCAGCAAATAATGCCCCACCCTGTGCCTCTCCCCCCACCCTCCCTTAAGCTGTGTGTGATAAAATATTCCAAGAATCCCTCCATGTTAGATCTTTTCCCAAGAGATTTCTAGTAAGAAAAACATCTGTTCCTAGAAAACCCCAGTAAGAGCTGCAAATGCAATTGCTCTTAAGTATGGCTGGTTTCCCCAGCTGCCGAGACCTTCTGGCCAATCCATGTCAGTATTTCTGTGAAGACAGAGGTAGAGACCTCGGGCAGCTCTTTGTGGAGGGCATGATAGGCTTCCTCATACACCTGCAACCAAGGAGAAGTACAGATTAGCACAGAAAAAATAAATCTGCATGAACAAAACACCCTTCAGTCCCCTCTCATCAACACCCACAGGTCCAACACCTCCTGCCCACAACTTGTCAGGTTTTTTTCCAAGATGTAGCAGGTTATGAAATMAAGGAGATGCTACTGGTGGTGCTGGCCCTCAACAAGCAGGAAGGTGTTGACATTGCTGCCTGCTTGATATCTGTGGGTACCAGAGCACCCTGCTGCCCTTTAGGAACATAATGCATGTCCCAGGCCCATTCCACTAAGGAGGAGGAAATACTTATCATGCCCTTGGAATGTAAAGGACAATGGGGGATGTTCCCATCATGCCTTGTGCAATTTTACTCCTTTTATGCTCAGACTATCCAGTTATTTTTCCGATGACAAAAGCTTTCCCTTGGTCTCCCTCCCTTTTCTTTCAGGTTTATTCATGTGCTAACAATTGGTTAATCAGCTGTRGTTCTCTTGAAATGAGCAGATGTGAAGTGGCTTTTGTTGTCCAGCATTTTGGAAAGACCTTCCTGCACCTTTACACGCTGGGACATGAGGTAAGGCTGGTGCTCACACAGTTGGCATTGTTCAGAAGAGCTTTTTGGGTCAACGCTTTACCTGCTCRTGACACTTGCTCTACTTCTACACCAAGAGGGAAGGCTAGGGCCGGGTTTATAGATAGTTGGGTGGTTGGGGTGAATGYGTAGGGTAGCAGCCCTGGAAGGTTAATAARTAGGAGGAAGATTATAAGGGATGTTAAAATTAGGGCTCAYTTGTGTCCTTTTYTGTCTAGGGACACTATTAGTTGTTTTGTAACTAGATTAATAAATCATAGTTGGAGGGTTGAGAGTTGGTTAGTGATTCATCAATTGTCTAGGGATGGTAGTAGGAGAGCWGGGAATGTTATTGAGATGAGGATTAGTGGGATTCCTAGGAGGGATGGGCTTGAAAATTGGTCAAAGCTTAAGTTCATGGTCAGGTTCAGGGGGTAGTGCTTGGAGCGAYGGSTGGCTTGCTRGGGGGGGATTTATTGATAYAAATGACAGAAGTTTGGGTTGAATAATTAAAAGCTTCATGTCCAAGACACCTCTAGGCATGCRGCCACCATCCCCTGCCCCAGCCTGGCTGTAGCTGGTGAAAGGCCACCACACTGAGCCCAGGGAGGGCTGAACTTGGCGCTCAAGTGAAAGGGGCTGCCACCTGCCCAGCCTCCCCCATCCACCAGCCCTGTTTGCCTTCATCTCTCTGGAGGCCAGCAGGCTCCCACCCCTCACAGCCACTCATGCTCACTGGCAGCATAATCTCCTAGAAACCAAGGGAGCAGGATGACCTTGAGTGTTTTGTCCTGGCTCTGCACGGTGTCCATGAGCAGGTAGGAGCCCCGGATGTCGCAGAGCTTGTCGGAGGAGCCGTGTAGCACCAGGATGGGCAGGGTCAGCTTGGGCAGCGCTCGCTCGATTCTGGCTATGGCGTTCATCAGCTGGATGACAAAGGACACCTTCATGCCACCGTGGTACACCAAGGGATCAGATGTGTAAGACTCCATCTGGCAGGGAGAAAGAGGTGGTTTAAGATTAGCAATATTTCATGCATAAGAGAAAAAGCAGGTCAGGCTGGCAGTGAAGAGTCTTCCCTCGGCTTGCACAGTCATTCCCCACTCCCTCAGGACATCTGGCCATCAGAGCCAAGGGYGAGGTACTGGGGCTTACCAGCATCACTCACACAACCTGACATGCTCTTTAATTGCTGCATGTTTCCCTTTTACATCACTAGAAAATATTCAAGCCAGAGCTCTTTGACAGGAGCTCCTGCAGGGAAACAACCAATGTTGGACAAAGACCATTCCCACAGGGKCTCCTGCCTGCATTTTCCTCCTCTGCTGTGCCCTTCTGTCATTCCAATGTGATATCTCTTCTACAGAGGGTTCTTCAGACTGTGTTATTTGAAAGCTGATGTTCTCCAGGCCAATATCCTCTCTGCTGAGGGCTCAAATGTTCTCTTTCCCTGTCTGGGGGTGGTGGCCATGACCTACACCTCCAGACAGCTGACAGAGGGGACTGCAAAGCCAAGGGCTCATCTCTGGCTGCAAAGCGTGACAGACAAGGCAGCAAATGATGGCATTAGGTGGTAGGCAAAAAAAAGTAGCCAACAACTTGCTCAGCCAGATTGTGAGGGGATAAAAATGCTCAAGAGCTGGTACAGAAAGTTGCTAGGAAGGAGTAGTTGCTGCAGCAGGCAAATCTACAGTAAATATTTGTATACTGTATGTGGAGACGGCCCACACAGACCCCACTATTGCAATATTTGCCAGAATGCTTTGATTATGGGCTGGTCTCTGGCACAGCCTCCACTTTCTCCCAACCCTGGCAGATGTTTATAGAAATGATGGTTATTTATAGGTTAGCTGAAAACAGTCTCCTCCTCTCCTCTCAGGCAGTGGGGCCTGTTCAAATTCTACCTTGAAGCCATTAACCTGAGGTGCTTTTGCTTCTGCCTGTGCCTGCCCTGAGAGGACCATGGGTAGGAGGTGACCCAACAGGCCACCCAAGGGCATGTAGCCATGTGTAGGGGTAGCACAGGCAGGCACTGTAGGACAGAAAGGTTTTGGGGTGGATTCTGTCTTCAATTCCCTGTGAGATGAGTTTCTCAGGGTGGCAGAACATGGTGGGGGGCTTTCCCACCTGGATGCATTCACTTGCCAGAGGGCTTGAAGGCAGTTTCTCCTGTTGTCATCTCAAATGTGCTGGAGCACAAAACACTGGAAATGGAGGTGGCTGTGAGGCACCCTGATGCTCACAAGTCTTTCCCCATCACTTTCCTACTTCCAGTCCCCACAATCTCCTACTGCTTGAATCCATGGTTCCTACCCTACATGCAGCAAGAGAAAGATGTGGGGGGGAAATTTGGGACTATTTAGTGGCTGACACCACTCAGACCCAGCCCACAGTACTGAGGATGGTCCAGGGAGGGACAGCTGTGCAGCCACTCCACTTTGTGTTGGACTGAAAAAATTCAAGTTGTCAAAGAACTCACTTAGGGATCCTTGGAAGTGGGGATGTTTCTAGGATTTGATTAAGGCTACTGTTTTATTTTGGTCTCTGTGCAAGATTATGTCTGCTCTGAAGTGAGGGGTAATTTTTGGCAGGGAGACAAAGATAATCATCACAGCTCATCATATTAGGACATTACACACAGCATCTCCCTTTCAAAGAAGTATATGCTTGCTGAAGGTCTGGAAAACTGCAGGCAACAGTTGAGACTGTGGTTAAGACATTGAGACATGGTAAACATCCTCTGCTCCTGCTAACAGCCCTGGGAAGCAGAGACTGAGCAGCTCACAGTCCTTTTGGCTCTGCGTGGACCATCCCAGTGCCCAACCAGCTTGTTGGTGCAGAAATCCCCATTTGCATCTTTCATCCCCTGCACTGTTCAGCTGTACCTTCCCTGCTCTCCAGTCTTTCAAACAGGGCAAGAAGCTGCCTGTGTTTAGAAGAAATTGTTCCCTTGTGAATGTGCTCATGGGAGAAGTTCAGCATTGACTTTCAGAACACCAAGGGCCTGGTGGGGTGCAGCTCTCCTGTTGGCAGCTGGGTCCACCCTGGTATGCTCAGCCAAACATGGTGACTCTCATCAGCTTTTTGAGCAAAAAAAGTGTGCATTGACACTGTGTTGCAACTGGCTTCTGCCTAATCTGGACCTATGTCACAGCGCTGTGCTAAAGCAACAGAGTTTTGAAATTTATTTTTTTTTTTAGTTTGTTGGGTTTGTTTGGTTTTCTTTTTAATTGAATGTAATAAATAAGAGATTTTGTAGTGGGGATTGAAGAGGGATGGGTGAATGGATTGACAGGAGGTCCCTTCCYGTGGAATAAAACAGTGCTGATGAATTCATGTGAGCTGGCTCCTGCCCCAGCCCCATAAATGCTACAAGAATGACCTGAAGGGYTTTTTCTTCCTCTTGTTGTCTGAAAGAATGGGGATTTTTTAGCTACTGAGCAGCCAACAAATATCTTTGTGTAGATGATGGCAGGACCAAAAAAAAGACCAAACCCAGTCCCAACCCAACATGATCAGGAGTGCAAGGGCAGTATCCTGTTCATAGCCAGTGAACAGGAATCCTTGTCGGAGTAATGCTCAGTGCATGGGGGGAGTGCCAAGCAGCAGCTCTCTGGGGAAGGAGGAAAGAAGGGAATGGGTTTTATGTTTTGCAGGCTACGATCTGCAAACCCTGCAAGCCCAAAACTGCTGTTGCTGCTCCAAGCTCTGAGGCAGGGAGCAGGAACAGAAGGTGATCCCTGGAGAGCCTGTGACTGCTTCCAGACACTGCCAGGCAAAGGCTCTCCAGGGTMCCTCACAACAGCTGTTTTTATCTTTATGTAATTCCAAGACAGAAGCAACCATCAGCTTCCTGCATTGCAATTGCATTCCTGCATTGACCTGTTTAGAGGTCTGCATCTCTTCTTGCAGCCCCATCCCACGCGGACTTGGCAGGAACAAGGCTTGAGTCAGGGGGACCATTCCACTAAGTCAACAGCAGCTAACAAAGATTACAGGGGTAAGGAGGCTCCTGTCACTGTGCTGTCATTCCTCTTTGGAATAACAGGACTGGGTTTTAAGGTTGCTTCTTGCTCTCTTTTTTCTCTCTTGTGTTTGGTACAGCAAACATCAAACAAACATCTCTGTATCATTCCATATTTCAATCCCCATAGCCTGAAGACAGCTTTCTGGGAAYGCAAACTCATTAGGAAATTCTTGGATGTTGTCCCAAAAATATTTCTAGTGAATAGAAAGCTGGTCTGGCAGGAGAGTATGTGTAAGATATAAATAATAGATGCTTCCAGCACATTGTGTGCTTTAAATCTGAGTGTCTTGAATCCAAAAGGAGGGTGGAGTGTGCTTAGAGGCAGGCAGAGGACCAAAATGCTGTCTTGTCTTCAGTAAGTGCCTGGACCCTCAAATCCTGGTGTCTGAAGGGGTCAGGAGAGTGCTTTACATCACTACCCCCAGCTGCTATGTCAGCTGCRTGCTCAGGGGTAGGTGAGAAGGCAGCACAGCACACAGGGTGTCTCATTTGGAAAACATCTCCATTATGGGCAGGCTCTAAGGAAGCAGAGCTACACCTTTATCCACTGCAAAAGGCTCTCCTTGCTCCACGGAGAGGGAAAGGGCAGAGCAAAACAATGCTCCAAGGAAGCTTTAGAGACTTGAAGCATCACAGAACAGACGAAGCAGCAGCAAATACGTGGTTAGAAAGACAACACAACAGCAATTATTATAAACTATGCCCAGTGGTTGCTGTGGTGACTCCTACCACCACCACAACACGGAAGTGCTCAGTCAATACCGTGTGCCAATTTCAGGAGCTCTCTGACACTTCCCTAAATGTATTATTATTATTCAGGATGTCCCTACATCATCACTTTTCTCCTACAAAGCTATCGAGTGCAGCAGTTGCATCTTCCAGCTCTTGGAGTGTATTTAAAACATCTTTAAAAGTTTTAAATTGAAAACATCCTTTAAATGCAGCTGCAGCAGAGTTCAGGTGTCACATAACAAATCAGAGCAGAAGCAGGTAAAGACCCACATGTGACAGACATGCTCACTCTTCAGGTAGGGAATAAAGCTCTCCAATCCCTCTCCCCTCAAAAGCACTGATTGCTTTTATCCTCTAAATACAAATGTAGATGGGAAAACTTTCCTCTGTATCGTTTTAGTGAATTGATTGCCTAATTTAAACCTTTTCTCTGAATTAAATGCAACGAGTTATGGCAGCTGAATGCAATTGGGAACAGGTTTCTACAGCTAGACTGGAGTTCAGCCTTCTTCCCAGGCAGATATTTTGTGCAGCCTCATCTGGTACTTCGGAGCATATGTCACATGGTGCATCAGCGGATGCACATGATCTCTCTCCACACTAGTCCTGTCTTCTTTTCCTCAGCTCCTTGGATCTTTCCACCTCCAACACAGTGAAATCTTATGCTCTATTCAAGGATAAGTGAACTGAAAGTCATTGGAACAAAAACCCCTCTGGCAGTGCCAAGAAACAACCCTGAGCCTTGAGGCTATTCTGGGAAACTCTTTGCTTTCCAGTTTTCTGAATAGGTGAGCCAAAGACGTGGGATATGCTGAGGCCAAATGCACTGCACTCACACAGGTGCTGGCACTGTCYTTGCCCCTGATCCTTTCAGCTTCAATTCTAATGCTGGTCAAGCTGCTTCCCCAGAGAAAAGCAATTCATTAATTCCTAGTTAAAGTATGAACCATTGCATGAACAGCAGGGAAAATTACAGCAYCTGCCAGTGAGATGTGAGCATGGGAGCACAGGAACGAGTCACCACTTTGCACCAGCAAAGCTCTTGAGACACCCTTGAGCGCCATTTTCTATAATTCAAGAAAAAATGGTGCTTTCTGAAGCGCACCAAGTTCTGGATCTAGCCTAGGCACCTTCATTCACTTATGGTTTGTGATTATCTCCTCCCACTCCTCCCACAGTGGTGAGAAGGACAAACCCTCGTTGGGTGGTGTTGCAGCAGTTGCAGCTACACCTGTTTGTGCAGCGATGGCATGGACAGGCTGGCACAGCTATCACCAGGGGTGGGTGGGAGTGAGACAGTCCCAGGCTATTGTGGCACTATAAAAACTCAACCCCAGGACAGGTCCATGCACATTCACAGYGGTGAGGCTGGAGCTGTGTTGTTACAACAGCTGCTTCAATTCCCTAAAGTAKTATTCTTGGGTGCAGCATGGATATACCATTTGTTTGGAAAGGCTGTAGCAGAGTCAGAGTGCGATCCAGGCGACCTTGGAACAAATTCTTTGGTTCAAGCATGCTCTTCTTCTCTGCTTGAATGCATCTGGCACRATGTGATCCTGGTTTGGAAGCAGGAATACCAGCTCCCAGGACTGTAGGGTTTTGCATGATTTCACTGCAAGGAGCAGGGGTGGAAAAGTTGACTTTAGCAGTGTGTTTGCTACCTGAGCTGGGTTTTGCTGCTGTAATGAGTGGTGGTGGTGCAGCAGAGACAAAGACATGGCTCCCATGTGCTTCCCCCTGCACCTGTAGCTCTCTGTCATGTCTGGTACCCAGAGCAGCTGTGGGTGCAAGGCAGGGGGAGCAGCTGGTTTCCCACAGCCTTCTGTGAGCAGCCAGGTCCACTGCCTTCAGAGATATGTCACCTTTCTGCACCAGCACCAGATTTTGCCCTCTTGATTTAGCAAAACACTTGTGGGTTTTTCTAAAAGAAAAATGGCAGGGCCAGGACAAGATATATCAACTATACAATGAGTTAAAATGGCATTAAGGTTCTCACCTCTTTCTTGTTCCGGGAAATTGCACTTGGATCTATGGACCCCAGTGATAGGTTTGGGAGCACAAAGTTGAGCACTTTTGCTGCAAAAACCTGTGGGAGGGGAAAGGAAGCAAAGAGCCAGTTAGAGGAAGAGAGGGAACATAAAAGCCCAAATCCTGAGCTGATGGAAATCAGCACAGGAGTTAAACAGTTGAGAATTGTCAACTAACTCTGGAGAAAGATCTGTCCTATATTTAAACCATTTCTCTTAACGAGGAAAGTGTTTAAACTGCTCCTGGGAGCAGGGAGTGGGTGTGCTAGACTGAAATGCCGTCAGCTGTCCATCCACATGCAGCAGCACAGCTTCATTGTACTGGGGCTTTTCCTCATTCTTCAGTTAATTTCTGAAAGGCCTCGGTTGAGTACTTTGATAGGAAAAGGTCATTTCCAGCTCTTAGAGGGCTGGGGTTTGGTGTTTTACTGCCCTTTCCTTGCTGCCACAGCTCTGATCTCAGGCTGCAGYGCATAAGTGGTGCTGGGTGCCATTTGCAGCAGTTGCCTAGGCTGCACTCATTTTGATAAGCATATTCTCCAGGGAACCTGTAAATAAACAACAGCCAAGTGTGCATGCATTGGCTAAGGGAATCCATTGCTCACACGTCTCCTGGGAACCACACACAAAAGCACTGAGCAGCCTAGGCTGGAAACTGCTGCTRGAAGAAAGGGTAACATCTTTTATTTCAATAGCACTACAAGCACATTGATACCAGAGTTTTGCTCTGATCTTTGATAGCTGCCTTTAATTAAGTGATCACTGCTTAAGTGAGAAAATACACAGTGAGTGTTCATTGGTCTGCTTTGTGGAGATGTGATGTTCACAGCTAACACACGGAGGTAGGCTGTCCCCTATGCCCTCTGTTTCTGCAGATTCCTTTCCATTTCTGAAGCACTCCCTGGCACTTCAGATCACAGATGACACAGGACAGATTAATTATTACATTAGAGGAATAACACAAGGTTGAAGTCAAAGTCATTGAGGAGTGAAAAGCAGTAAAGACTCACAGCAGGTTTAGGAACATGTGTGTACCTTGGGTAGACGTGAGCAGGAGCCAGTGTCACTGCCAGTACACTGAGCCCCTCACTGGCTATGACATTGTGCCAGCAAAGTTAATTTTTACTACACAACAGTGCAGGTATGAGCTAATGATTATCCAAGAAGGAATGGGGTTTTCCTCATTTCATGTTCCCTCCAGGCAGTGGYGATTTAAGCTGTGCACCTTCATGTATCCTAGGCAGGATTATGGACTCTGAACCTGATGACTATCATCTCTGCTAAACTGAACAGAGTAAAGGAATCAAGCAACAACAACAATAAAAATTAATATAGTATTTTCTTTCAGTTTGATTACACCTTAGGAAAAGTCCTTTGCAGGGTTACTGAGTGCAGATTCAGGCTGAAAGACAGTGAGCAACATGATGCTCAGTCAGGTTAGAAAGCAATAGATCAGCATGAGGTGAAAACACAAAAGGTAAAGAGAGAATATCGTGTAGTGAGTCCTTAAACAATAGGCTGAGGGTCAGTACAGGATTAAACACCAGGGAATTTCCTAAGGGCTTGTCCTGCCCACCTGATTTCAAAGCATTCAATAGCAGAAATGTAGAGGGAGATGCTCCTTCACCCCTGCTCTGCCCTTTGCCAGCATCTGTGACTCCTGTCTCTGCAGCCTTTGAAACTGCCAAGACCCAGAGCTGAATTTTGTCCAGGTCAGTTGAGAAGAAAAGGGGAAAGGCAGCAAGATCCCTCTCACTCAACGGGATTTGCAACTGGATGCTTCCATCAGGACACAGGATTTATAGGGCACTGATGAAATTGTTTCTGCAAAGAGCAGCATTTCATCTTCCTGCACAGAGCCTGCCATGTGCTGTGCCTCTGCTGCTGCCAGGGCTGGCTCAGCAGCCAGGGAAGGTATTTCTGAGAGGGTCTGAAGGACCCAGTGTGTCATCTGGCTCGCTGTTATTGTTGTCTTGAGCCCTCATTTGTTCAGGCCAAGGTAAATTCTTGCTCAGCTGGAAACTTCCCCAGCAAAGGGATGAATGCAGTGCTCCTTGGGAAATGGCCCAGGGCTGAGAAGTCGTACCAGTTCCAAGGGAAAACTAAGCCTTTGTTCCTCAGAAGCACAATCACCATGAAATGTTTTTTGACTCTCAGAGGAAAAAAACCACACAGCTTTATGGGAAAATGTGGCTTATGCMGGAATACTCTGCTTGTTTTCAATCCTTCCTCTTGCAAATACCTTTTCAACTCCCAAAATGATTTCAACTGAGTGTGACAGAACAGAGCTATTTCAGGCATAATTAATTTTTTATCAGTGTTGAGATGCAACAGATTTGAAAGACAAAGAAACTGACTGTGCTTTTGTAATACTGCATGYGAGAGACTTTCTAGGAAAGAAACCATATAAAAACCTCCAAAATACGYCAGTTAGAGAATAGGATTTCCTACCTAAGTAATGCATCATTGCATTTATTTCTTACACAGAAATAAAGCAACACCTGATACAGATCTGCAACAAAGCAGACTGCAGTAATGCTAGTTCCCACAGAAGTGGTGAGTCCTTGTTTCAGAAAGGGTTTAGCATCCAGCAAAAGGTAAATCTACAATCTACAGCAATTGTTCTCTATTTCCCTTGATTAGAAAGAAAAGGCTAACACTCTCWTATTCAGACTGTTTATTATTTTTTCTTAATAGTAATTCTTTTTTGGTTTCCCAGATAAGAAAAAGCAGGGCCACTGGTGCTCACAGGACACTTATGCCAGACGTAGCCTCATATGAAGAATGAGTAACCAGCCTCCTAAAACCAGACTTTGGTACTCTGACTCCTATTTAAATAAGTTTACTCGAGCTGGATTACTTCAGGATTCACTTCTACTCTTAAAATTAGCTAGGACTATGGGTAAGCACTTAGAAGGAAAATATTGACTGGCATCCAGGTGGTGCAGATCTCAGCAGGGTCCTGCATCTTAAGGCTAGAGGTCTTAATGCATTTTTTTCAGTGGAAAAGAGGTAATTAGAAAGCACCCTTTGGTGCTTGTAATGATTTGTGAGGTCTGTAGATGGCTTTGGCTACAGCAGAAAGTGGGACAGGATTATACTGAAAGCTGAGGCAATCTGTCTCCTTCCTCACAGAAGAAAAAAAAAAAAGGAGAAATAGCTTAGAAGTAAATTAAAACAAGAAGCTAGCCCTAGGAGAAGTGTCTAGGGAGAGAGGATGAAGGAAGGAGTCCTGTGGGAATGAGAGGCTCTGTCCTTCGTGCTGGTTTAGCTGCTCCTTCCCTTTGCTTCCAGCTTCCTTTAGGATTGTTGTTTATTCTTTTTAGAATGCAATAAGGAGGAGAGAACTGAGGCTCAGTTGCTTTGCAGAACTTCCCTGGGGAAGGGCAAACTGAGCAATGCAACTGTGGATCAGAAACAGCTCTGGAGGGCAGATGGAAATGGGAGGAGGATAAAGCCTAAATGCAAACCAAAAGAGATGATCTGGACAAGAACCAGTAATGGTACCAGGCCAAGTGGGATGCAGCTGGGACACTGATGCTTTAKCTGGGAGCCTCTTTTGAGGCTCATAAAGAATTTCTGGGACTGAGGAGCTCTAGTTCTGTTCAGAAATTGGTCATCCCCCAAATGCCAAAAATAACCCTGGCCTGACTTAGCCAGCAGCCTGTGTTGCAACTATACCAGACTCTGCATGAGTCAGGAAGAAAGCTGTAGGAGAGGAAGGGAAAGGACAGCATTGTGTGGGCTGCCACGGGGTGAGGTGAAGAAAGCACAGTCTGCTACCACCAGTACCCAACTCTGGCTTAAACAGGTTTTTCTGGACAGGTTCAGGATTCACTTCCCCTCTGAAAAGTAGGTGGAACTGTGKGGGAGGCACTTAGAAGAAAAGTATTGACTGGCTCGGGGTGGCACAGATCCCAGCAGGGTTTGCATTTCAAGGCCAGAGGTGTTAACACTTTTCCTTGTGCAGAAGAGCAAGGTGACCATGTGCAACCATGTGGGTTTGCTCTTACCTTGATGGGAGTGGCGACTTCTGGGCTGGCTACCACTAAAGGAGAGATTAACAGCATGCCTGAAAACTCACTGGGCCGCTCACTAGCTGTCAGAATGGAGATGGCTCCCCCCTGCAATGCAAAATAACAGCCCACAGCTTAATACAGGTGCCAACATCTTGTTTGTACAGTAATCCTGTTACTGGAAGCGGTTTAGTCCAAGCAAGCAATGACTTCTGCCCCACTGAGAGTGCAGTGGGGTCAGCAAGGAAGGCTGGAGGAGTAGAAGCACTGGAAGTGTCTGGTTTGTGTGGGGGGAAGAGATCTGGTTTCTGTTCTCCTGCTATAAATTCCCAAGTCACACAACTCAACTCTCCATGCAACATCCATCAGCTCCCCAGGATGCCTTCTGTCCTCCTTACTTTAAAGGACTGAGAAGAAGAAAATGTCTGAAGTGGAAGTTTCAGGTGGAAAAACAAGTGGAGGTTTATCAGCCTGACAAGCTGGTGCTGCMTGGGGAAGGTGCCCTGAAGCCAGGCTTGCTCCGTGCTGTGCCCCTGGTAACCTGGGCAACAGCAATGCTGCCACTGGCATGCGAAAATCTTCACTAATTAATGGGAATTAAATATTCTCCTCTCCAGTGTCCCCAGCCCCACAGTACTGTACCAAGGGCCTGGCAGCAAACACCCAGCCCATGGTCTGGAGCTAAATGAGAGCCAGGCTGAGCCATCCTGCACGAGGACGGGCTGATGGCGAGGGGTGCTGATGGAAGGGATCCCGTGGGCTTGCTTGGGAAAGTTTGCAGAGGATTAGTTGCCAAGGGAAATATTTGGTGAACTTCCACACTTCTGCAGAACCGGGGAGCAGCAGCAAGAAGCATCTCAAAGGCTTCAGTGGGAAATTGCTCCTTGTTACACGGTGGCTTTGGAGCAMGGGAGCCCTTCAGAGAAAGCCATGCCTTCTTATGCCAGAACACTTCTTTATCTGAGCATGGGCTGAATCCCAAAGTACTCATTCATTTTCCTCTCCTCCGGGAAGGCAGGGAGGGCAGATCAATGACATCAGTGGGAATACTGTTAGCTTGAATAAAGGGATTTGGCCCGTGCTGTCAGAATCAGGCTTYAGATCTGTTCACCAAATCAGTGCCTTTGTTTTTGCAGCCTTAATCCCTGGTACATTTTCCTGTTAGGTTGTTTAACAGAATAAGGCTACAGGGTATTTTCATGCTTCATCCCCATGCTGCTCACAAAGCTTTGGAGGGCTTAACCTCCTGGTTACTGGTTAAAATGAAAGGRGAAACCTGATGCTGCAGGGAGCTGGTGAGACTTACCACACAGCCACAGGAATGAATGGCCATGTTARAAAGCAGACTTCTCCTTGCAAATGGCTAATTAGGGCCATGGTGGGGGTAGAAAGTTAAGGACTGTCTTTACTCAAGGCAGATCTCAGGGCTGTAGCATGCTGGCAAATCAATCAGTGAATGAAGTGGAAGGGAAGGTTCTTTGTAGTTTTGTTTTCCTGCTGTGGAAGRAGTTATTTCCTGCCATCCCCACGAGTACCACCAGGCTGTGACACATGTCCTGGGTGCTGCTGGGAGGGGTAGGGGATGGTGCTTACCATGGAGTGCCCCAGGATGAGAACAGGCAGTTTGGGGTGCTCCTTCTTCATGAGATCAATGTGCTGCAAGCTGTCCCTGATGAAGACGTGGAAATCTGAGACAACCATCCGATCACCCTCGCTCTGCCCGTGGCCAACTGCAGGGGAGAGGCAGAGCACACAGAGCACACAGATAAGCCACTGGAAGCACTGGTTACAGTCAGAAAGGACCTGGCAGAAATAAACCTGTTGGACTGCTTCTGTCCTAATTTGACCTTCTCCTGCAGTCATCTCTCAACAGAAAAGGTGCTGCAGAAATGAAAAGAAAACTGCACAGAGCTGTCAAGGGCCATACTGTCCATGACCTGACTTTTTAAAAAAACATCGTAGAATCATAGAATGTTAAGGGATTGCAAGGGRCCTCTAAATTTGGACTTCTGTTCCCCCATGTTTCTATCTGCTCTTCAAAACTAAAAGTACCAATTTACTTCTGGCAACCTCCACCAGGTGAGGAAGGTCTGTCTTGCCTTGCTGATCCCAGGGTCACTGCATCCTGGGAAATGGGGATTTGCCTCAGGGATCACATGTTTTGGGTCTGGTGGCTCACTGTACAGCTGTAACTGCTGTGTAGCATCTYGGCCAGAAACAGAAAGATTCTGAAGACTAGATACAGTTGCTATAAACGTAATGGACCATGGACACTGCCTTTCCAGGGCCTGAATGTGCACAAGCTTCACAGTCCTGCTTTTTCTCGTGATACCCTGCAGTGCTGGATGGGCTGGAAACCTCCTCTGTGTGAGGTAAGGGGTCAAGTGATGGAGGTTGCAAACAGCCTGCAGTGGGCCAGTATCCAGTGGCATCCTCCCCCTAAACAAGTGTTAATGCCAACTGTGCCACACCTGGACACTGTTTCCTCGCTCTGTGTCTGGGAATTATCTTGCCTAATGGAGGGGAAGGGGAAGATTAAAATGGGAGATGGTGAGTTGCCATGGGAACAGTGGCATCCCTGGCAGAGGTGGAGCCAGCATCACCACCAACACAGCCCCAGGCAATTTTGAGCTTGCAAARGCTTGAAATTAATACCACCTTGGGGAAGCAGTTTGCATGCTTACCTGACCACACATGCATGTTATTGCCTATCACAAATAGGATTTGTCCTCAGAAACAGCCCTTTGCTTGTTTCTGTTCCACGCAGGTTGTTAAGGAAAATTGTGAAGAGGAAAACACATCCGCCCACATAGGTCAGGGTATAGGGGGTGTTAAACATCTCCCTCCTGCTGGGTGTCTCCTTAGGCCTTCTCCAGTGGGCACTGAGGCACATTTATAGACACAAAGGGACAATGGCTTGTCAAAGGAGGTGAAGCTGATAATTGTTGACATGCTGGATGGTTCCCCTTGCAGKGATCAGCAAAGAAAAGCACCACTGACACAGCCACAAGGGTAGTCAGTCACATCTTCTGGCAGTGCTCATTCCAGTGGAAATCAGTAGGTCTCAACTTTCTTGTAAGCCACCCAAAAAAATCACCCTGCAAATTAGGCAGAACTTCTAATAAAAATCTGGACTAAATTCACTCCATCTAGGAAAAACTGAACCTCAAACTTATTTTTTTTGTCAGGTGGTCTCCATGGCTGGGTCTTTTGGCAGTGAAGGCTGCAATCAGCCACCCTGGCTGCCATAAAAACCCATACACGTCATGCTGATCAATTATAAATAACATTTTACCAGTTCTGCTTTCCATGCACACACTCCAATTCCTGCCAAAATATGGTGCAGCAAGCATCCTCCATGGATCAGTGACCAGAAACAAATCGAAGAGCAAATTAAAATACAAGTCATGATAATCTCCAGAAGTGAAACCATGTGTGTGGCTAGAGGAACTATTGACTTTAAACTGGTTTTTATTACAGATGGAAAGTGAGCTTATTATAATTTTTATACACATGCAGTCCACTCACTTTATGGTGCTCAAATGTGTTATCTGCCTACTATTCAACTCCAAATGTAGCAGGTTAATATGAGTTGAACAGTCCAGAGAGAGGAACATTTTCCCTAACAGAGCTCTGCATTTCAGTTTTTTATTTTCTCCAGTGCTGCCTCACTTTTTTCTGGTCCCTCCTTCTCTGCAGTGCTCAGGCAGCTGTGCAAGCAGAGACAGCAAACCCCCGTGGCCCAGGCCTGTCAATGGGCCATGACTCCTTGCTCTGGAACTGGGAGTCTTTGGCCTATTTTTGAATGAGACTGAGGGAGGTCTGGAAARCCTCCTTGGCTCTCAGTGTGAAGAATTTCCCCTGCTCCTACCACATAACAGTGACACTGCTTGTAACACTCAAAGCAATGATTGTGGAATCCAAGGAATACCTGTGCAATGCTGTGACAAATTCCTCTTCAAAATTTTCCAGGTTTTTTTATTCATAACTTAGTGAACCCCCTTTTTAACCCCAGTTTTAAGCACCAAACTCCTGTTCCCCACTCAGATGRCACAAAGCCTGAGCAGCAGTTTGTCTGCACATGTGGGACAGGAAAGCCATGCAAGTCTTTGCTTTAAAACCCTCCCTGCCCCTTGCACAAGGTCAGCCAGGGGGCATTGCTAGCTCATGGTCTTTTATTTTACTATTTTCCATTCTCCCCCTCCAGGAAACCAAACTTGTTCCCCCAGTGAATGAGTATATTGCAAGTTTGAATTCCCCAGCTGACAAACTTCAGGGTGAGGAGCTAAGACYCCTTATATTAGAAGAAAGATATTTGCACAACCAAACATCAATACAATCAAGAGTATTGATGTGTTTTTCTCTGATCTTTTGCCTTTAGAGCTATTAAGAGTGAAAGGTCAGGTTCATCCTTGATGTAAAGCTGTTATCTTTGGGTTTTGCTGGGAATGAATCTGCTGCAGCGATTCCACAGTGCCAGCGGCACAACAGTGGGTGCAAGAGGAGTGGAACCACCTTCCCCTAGCAACTGGGACTGCCCAGAGACTGCTCCACACTCAAGTGACACAACACCAAGGGTGACAACAGAGAAGTGTCCAAGAATCACAGCTCCTGGAGCTCCTCATCCATTCCCACTGGGACCCCTGGTTTCAGCTGGGCAGTGTGAGGTGCAGTGCGCAGAGCTGTGACTGCTGGTGCAMATCCCCACAGCACCCAAAAGCTTTTAAATTGTTTCCCATCTATCTGTCTTCACACCCAGCTTGTGTGGTTCACTGCTAGTGCTGTGTGTGTGCAGTGGCTCAGTGATCATTTCAGGTTGTGTGTGCTGACCTAATTGCAGGCACCCTTCCCACGAGTCTTTAAAACTGAGAATCAAACYCACATATTTTCAAGCTGCAAATCTAGAATTAGGAGGTTTAAGCATCCACTTCCAACCAAACACATCTCTGCAAAATACGATACTTTGCCCAAAAAACATCTGAATAAAGGCTGATCATCTGGCCCAGTATGTCACAGTAATTAAATTCTTCTCTCTATTTTCAGCATGAGCATGCTCAGACTGTGGCTCTGCCCCTGGAGTCAAAACCAACAAAMAACTCAGTCAGTCCTGTCAGAGAGGATGACTTCAGAGTATGGTTTCACCAATGATTATAGATCCTCCAGAGCTACACATCTCTCTGGATAAAATAATACTGACTGCCTGCACAGGAAGACAAACTGAGAGTGCAGGGATGGAGTRTTTGAGGGTGTGAAGTCTCAGGGGAGTCAGTTATAACCATGTAAATATGACTCTGCCAGCATAACAGATCCTGTGACCCTGGAAATACATCTACAAGTCCCTTCATTCCTCAAATYCCATATTCTCTCATGCTGTGGGGTTTGCTTTTGAAAACCACTCCAAAGCAGCCAGGCTCTTCAGCTGACATTGGCTCACACGCCTCAAAAAAAAGGTTACGTCCTGTTCAGATTGGAGATATCCTGAAAAACATGTAAATAAAAACCAGTCCAACTTGACACTCCTTTCCCTTCATTGAAAGCCAAGTGGGACCTGCCTGAAGAAATGAGCAGTCCAGCTCTGGGCTTGTTGGGCAGACTCAGTCTGATGAGGGGACCTGGGCTGGATCTCCACCAGCTTGATGCTTTTTTGCTGGGGCTGTGGAGCCACACCAGAGCTGAGGAAATCCATCCTCAAATGCAGTAAAGAAGACCAGCAGAGTATTAGGCAGAGAGGAGAGCTTGGCAGCACCTGTCCCTGCTCACTGTGGGAGCCTCAGCCCTCAGAGGCACCCTGGGGATGGTGAGTGTGGCAGCACACCCTGCCCGCCCTCAGACACCTGCTCTGGGGGTGTTCTACACACTAACTTTTACAGAAGCCACACACCATGCATATTTGTTTCTCTTTCCAAGTGCTCAACCCCCCTGACAGAAGTGGAGCCTGCCCCTGGGTGCTCAGCTGAGGGCTGAATTGACCCTCTGACCTTCAGCAGGAACATTTTGCTATGGARAATGAGGTGATGTGTGGTGGTGTTCACAGGGGTTCTTGGACGAGGGAAGAGACGAGGATCTGACTCCATGTTTCAGAAGGCTTGATTTATTATTTTATGATATATATTACATTAAAACTATACTAAAAGAATAGAAGAAAAGGTTTCATCAGAAGGCCRGCTAAGAATAGAATAGGAAGGAATGATAACAAAGGCTTGTGGCTCGGCTCTCTGTCCGAGMCAGCTGACTGTGATTGGCCACTAATTACAAACATCCAACATGGGCCAATCCCAGACCCACCTGTTGCATTCCACAGCAGCAGATAATCATTGTTTACATTTTGTTCCTGAGGCCTCTCAGCTTCTCAGGAGGAAAAATCTTAAAGAAAGGATTTTTCATAAAAGTTGTCTGCAACAGTGATGGGAATGCAGGTCAAATGTTGAGTTCAGCTATGGTGCTGTAAATTCACCAATTTCAGGGCAGCTCCTTAAAGCTTACAGTCATGGCAAAGCAGAAATTATGCACCATGYTGTTTTTTCAGCCTTTGCCCCCTATTTATTATGGAAAAGTCATAAAACAAAGACAGAGGACAGGAGAAATCTGCCTAGGGAACAGTAATTTTTCAGGAAGAATTTGTATCTTGGCTTTTCACATATTTTGGTGTTTCCAGCTTTAAGGGAAAGGGGATGGTTTGGATCCATTTTTATTGCAGTGAGAACACTGCCACTGTAGGATGAGATGTGCTCCCCTGGCAGCTGATGGTAGAAACAACCAGGAGGAATGCRGGGCTTGACTCCTGCCTCAGGATTCATCAATACTCTCTGTTTTCCTCTCTAGAGGTGTAACTCCAAGATTTTAGAGTGGGAGAATCAGGAACAGGCAGAGCCAGGGGTGAGGTCAGGAATTCCAGGCTAGCCACTCTCTCAGCACAGACACATTTTGAATTGCAATGGTAGTAACAGAGCAGTGTCAGGAGTTTTCAGTGGTTAAAGGTRARAAGTGCCACCACTGTGARTTCAATGATTCCCAGAAACAGCTGRGGAGCAGCTCTGGTACCTCARAGCCCCACACTGGAAAGAAATGTCTTAGTGATGGCAGAGGAGCCATCATTAGCAAGGCTTGGTGCTGGAGTGTTTGATTTAATAAGCWTGATGTGAGTCAATTCCCAAAGGGCTGTCGTAGGCCAGAAAAGGTGATTTTGCTGCTTTAGCACTGGCACTGCCACAGCGGTGGGCAGCAGCTTGTTTCAGCCCAGACTGTGGTGTGCAGCAGAAGGATTTGTGTTAGAGCCCACAACAGCCAAGCTCAGGCTGAAGATCCTCTTCTTTCCCTGCCTTGTTCATCAATAAGCTTGTTGGAATCTGATAGGTTCATTTGAAGCAAATGCCCAAATGGTTTTTGGAAAAGAAGCTGTTAYGTGTTTATTAGCTTTTGGAAAGATTTTTTCTATTCCTGAAGTCCTCTGCTTCTATTTTCTGCCCAAAATTGTAGATGGAATGGACTTCTCACTGGTGTTGGACACTGTCACATGTGGGAAGGGGAGCCTACCTCACCCTTTTTTGTTCTCACCCCACCACAGGTCACGTTGCTGGTAAGAGACATGAGCATAGTCGTGTCCTGCTTGCTGTCTGGTCTAGGGAACAAAACACACAATTAAAACTTCTCATGGACGCTTTCCCTCTGCAGGTGAACCACGCAGAGGAGGATGCTGGGCCTGGAGCCCACAGGAGGGAGATGCCAGTGACAGAATGGGGATGGTTCTTCTGGTGCACAATGGTGCATGTGCCAGCCTAAACCCTCACCCATGACCTCCCTGAGCCTGCAGCTGCTTGCTCAGGTGGGCGCCTCACTGTGATGGCCCCAACCTATCCTGAGACCCCAGTGCCATGGGAAAGCACCACTGCAGCAGCCCATTTTATATCCAGACCTCACAGACTGGGAGACAGCAGCCCTTGCCTGCCTCTGCCCTTTACAAAATAATTTCAGACTTGGAGATAAAACTTAGAGCACAAGATGCAGCAGATACAATTTCCCAGAGTGTTTCAGCTGTAGCAGCCAGTGCAGCAGTTAATGAAGCGTGTCACAAGGCATTGCAGCTGATGCCTGTATTTATGAGCTCTACTGAAACTCCTCTGAGCAGAGACTGCTTCTTTTCATTTTTTCTTTTTTCTTTCCCAGCACTTGTACAGCACCAGCACCACAAGGCATCACCACAGACCTCGGTTCAAGGTACAGCAAGATTTAAAAGTAATAATTAACTCCAATCCCAGGCTATAAGGCAGCATGGTTTTGCAGAGGAGGAGTTTGGAGAAAGCACATACATGGAGAATTTGGAGGACACAATACACAAGGCAACACAGCAAATGTTCTGTGAAGCCTTGATTTTCTGCTTAGTGACTTCTTAAGGTTTAATGAAAAAATTATTAATGAAATAGTAAACAATTCAAATTGTCATAACAGTTCACTACTTTAAAAACTATACTTGTTTTGTARTGATTTAAGTGCACATCTTTTTCATCAAGTGAGCAAAGCTCATTAATTAAACATACTGATTTCAAAGCTCTGAGTGTTTAATTATTTGTTTAACAAGCAGTACATCTAATCCACCATACAGACACACAAACAACTAAAACAACAGGAAGAATCTTCAAAGCAGGACAATTAACATCTGGAAAAGTCAACAGACTGTGCCTGTATTGTCAGTAACACATACAGCAAATGTTCCACTGGCAGAACAAATACACAGAGGAAGCACCTCAGAGATCATCCTGCTGATTCCTGCTCAACGAAGCAACATTCTTGCCCTCAGAACAGACTTATCACAGTAAGGGAGCTTGTTCCTRTTTGATTTCCCCAATCTTCAACCAAATAAAGTCTGATGCACAGAGGGCACTAGGAAATTTCTGCCCTCCATCTGTACCTACTCTTCATTTTGCTGCATGTGGAGAGCTTTGGCACCAGGACAGAGACACATGAGCCAGGCAGAGCAGGGTAAGCTGTTCYAGGATTTAGGACATGGGTCATGCTCCCTTGACTCTGATCAAGCTGCCCTCTGGGTCAGCTGCTGTGCTTATTTTGTAGCTAAACCTTGGAGCTGAGTGTCTCAGTGTCCACCTGACTGAGCCTCAGCTGTGCGCTCATCCTCTCCCACAGCTCTGGTTTCCACTGAACAAAGACCAGTTTGACACAAGCCTGTGGTCTTTCCCAGGAAGATTTCTTTCACATCAGATGGGAACCATTAGGAGCTAAAGGGGGAAGATTCTCTCTCACCAGTGCTTCCACTTTTATGTTCTTTGGGAACCTGAAATACAGCTCAACATATGCTTATCCTTACCAACATCTGGGTAGTCCTGGGCACCCCTTCTTGAGCACCTCCAGCAGAGATGCAGTGAATACACTGGGTTTTCCCACACAGGCACATTACACAACCACTAGATATGGTACCCAACAGAATTACCTCTTCCCCTGGGTGTTTTAGGTATTAAGCACGTAACTAAGAACTACAGGTGGATTCTGCCTCACTCTGACCATAAAAGAGCCTTGTCCTGAAGGCACAAGCCCATCAGCTTCCCTCTTCCCTTCCAAGGTTAGCAAAATAATTTTCCTTTCAGAATTTGCTGGGTAGTTTTTATTCACTTGCCTCACAAAAAGAGTGCAGCAAACTGAAAGCATTCTCCTCCCACATCAGAGACACATTTGCAGAGATGAGATATTTTTAGAATAGTGCACACAGAGATATATTGTTTGTTGTCTTGGTTAGGGAAAAAAAAAGCAACAGTCAATTTTCTATACTAAAATTATTTGTGCCTTATTGCTAGGGAGCAGACAACCAGTCATCTTGCTAAAGCCATTTGAAATCTTTTCTGTACTCCAGAGATGACAAACAAAATGACCTGGTATGTATCAGAGCAGTCGTTAATTCTGGCTAACAAGGCAAACTGTTTCTGTCAAWGCTGAGAGCCAATTCTTCTCTAATGGATACAAACATGGCTCTTTTGGCTTTAGAAGACTCGCCCATTTCTAATGCAGTTGCTGAATTTGGCTCTGAACTGCAGTTCCTTAAAAGTCTTCCTGGAACATTATGTTGCTCAGGCAAACATGCTGAAAAAAACCCATCTGAGTGTTTGTGTTGCAAAAGAAGGAGCTGCATTTACAAAGAGCAGTCACTGGGGCCAGGCTAGAAACCTGTGTCTCCTTCATCATGAGATGAAGGGGCCAAGGCAGTATGAAAACCTGCACATGTCATGGTCATTTCCCACACTTCCCACACTGCCTGCAGAGGGGCAGCTTTGTCATCCCTGTCACAAAATCAGGAAGCTGYTGTGGCGTGGCTGGTGAAGCCAAGGTCCATGAAAGAGGAATATGGAGCCCGCTTCCTCTTCCACAAAGCACACTCACATCACTATTCCACTTTCTTCCTCAGGCCCTTCTGCAGTGCCACCTCCCAAGCCAGCCCTTAAGAACATAAAAGCAGARGACAGCTGGCACAAAAATCCTTTCCTTTTCCTACCAGGCTGCTGGGATCAGTGGTTTGAAAACATTGCACAAAGCCAGTGTGGATGGCTGAGTAGCTGTTGAGCTCCTCTGCAAAAGARTTTCTTTTGCTGATAAATGAAATGATTCCTGTCTAATCTCTTCTCCTATGGGATGAAGATCACAACACAAGTTATATAACCAGCAAAGCACAACTTATAGTGGCTCTAAGGAGTCAGAGACACTAACTAAACAAGCACTAAGGGATTCTATTTAGGGCCTATAATAATTTTTATAAGGCACTATAATTTTTAACAGTTATTCTTGCAATTTTGCACTGAGATTTTGCTCTTTTTCATGAGGAGCCCATAATTTCCTGAAGAATCAGTGAGGTGACTTTATTTAGTATTGGAATTGGTCTTCAAAGGCTTMTTTTGGCATGACATAGAACCAGTATCAATGCCCAGATAACACAGAAAAAAATACATGGACTTTGCTGGAGTTAATCCAGGGTCTCACAAGTTCATTTGATCTATATGCTGYTGATCTAAGAGCAGAGAAGAGCTTTTATTCTGCTCTCCACAYATGACTTGAGATATCACTAATGGTAGCTAGAGTTTCACCTTCAGTGGAAGAGGCAAGCAGCCAAGGGATCTCTCCCTTGGTATTTTATTTTAGCTTTAAAAACATATATAATTTTATTCTCTTGTTTCAATCCCAAAAATTAAATAAAGAARTGCAAGTTGTACTTTTTCCTAGCTGAAAACAAGGATGAAAATCCACTTGCATTAACTTTCTGTTACGCAGTTTTAAAAAAGCTAGGACACCAATTCAAAATGTCAGGATTTTCAATCAAGAAGAAAATTTTTGGAGTCCTGGGGTGGAGCTGCACACTCCCCTTCCCCTTCCCTGCCCATTTATTCCAAAGCATGTGTGCTGCCTCTCCAACACACACATGCWGTTAACTCCAAAATGACTGCTTGTTCAACTAGAAAACATTTCCATTTCTTCCCTTAACAAAGGCCATTCATTTCTTGCTGTTCTGTTGGCTGAAAGATGGTTCCGTTTGGCCTGCCTGGGAGTGTGCAGAGCTCTCCTGACTGTTCCCCTTGAAGAGTGCTCCAGGTGAAGGGAGGGAGCTGAGCAGGGAGCCTTGCCCCACTTGCTGCCGCAGCATCAGCCCAGCTGCTCTCACTGAAAAATCCAGATGTGAGCCTTGGGGAGCTCTGTGCTCGAGTAAACAATCAAATCAATTAAGTTTGGGAAAGACAGACCTAATTCTTCCCTGCTTACAGTAGCTTGGGCACCACAAAGAAAAGAAGATGAAAGCTGGATCATGTAAGAACTCCCTTCATGCTGCTGAGGAATGTCTTGGGAGATGGACACAGCTTCCTTTCAAGCTCTCTTCAAAAGGTTCCTCTCCATGCAGACCACCCACTGGGGACCCACATCAATAACAACAACAAAAAAAAGAATTTAAAAGACCCATTTTTAATCCAATTTATTTACATGTTAAAATAAACACGAGTTCCCATCTAGAGCAAGGGCTCCCAGTGGGTTCTGTTTAGTCTGTGAGATTCTTGGCACCAGAGTAGAGCATTTCTCTATTCCAAAGCAATCTTGGCACAGAATTGTTGGTTATATAATTTTTTTAAGCAACTGGCAAATGAATAATGATGTTTCTAAAAAGAGTAACTCGTGTTCTAGGATACCAAGGTGTTTTACCAATTAATCTGCCAAAAGGTCATTAACAAACCTGAGATCTCAAGACCCTTCATTCAGGGTCAGCTCTCTCCGTGGGTTGCACTTCCAGTTCTCAATCACCCTGTCCAAAGGGAGCTTTCTCACAGAGATAAAAAGATTTTCTCTTTTTGCTTCRCTCCTTCCTATTGCCACATGGCAGTGCCACCCTCATTAGATGGGATTTGTCCCTGYTCCTAAAAAGGCACGAAGGAAATACCACTCTCCCAGAGCCAATAGCTTTTTATACCCCCTTTACACAAGCTCAATGGGTGAGCAGCAGGTGAATTATTTGAAATAAGGGTAGGCTTTTTTAATTTTTATTTTCTTTTTAAGAAGRGTATCTCCGCACAGAGCTGTAGCTCACTCAAACCCTGACAGATCTGGGAGCAACACAATTAAGGAAAAAACCTCCTGATGAAGCTGGTCTGGCAGGGAGCATTCCTGGGTGGGTCAATCCTGCCCAGTGTGCCAGAGCACAAATGCTGCCAGTTGGCTCATGGCTTGGTGGCATTTAGATGGTGCACGGGGGAAGTCAYGGGGAGGTGGCAGGGCAGAAAATAGCTCCCCTAAATCTGTCTTGCAGCAAAGCTGTTGTCCTTTCCTGGTAGGGGTTGATTTCAAAGTTAGTGTTGTGGTTGTTTTTTACCACTTCATACCCTTTTCTCTGCATCTTTCCCCACTGTAACTCTGAAATTCTCCTCACTATATATATATATTTACCAAAAAAACYCAGGATCAAACAGGCAGGTTATTGCTTTCTGTGCTCTATTACTCATTTCAAGCCATGGCTGGGTGACAGTAGGCAATGAATCCTGGCTGGCAGGTCTACAGTTCAGTAAACAATGCACAGACACAAGTGTTGAGCTGTTGAAGGTTACAGACCCAAATGCTGGTTTTGGGCTGTGAGAGCTCCTTCACCATCAGCCAGCAAGGGTGTATTTGCAGCTCAGGGAGAGCTCTCTACAAAATCTGGGCAGGAGAGGTGCAAGGKGCATGAGAAGGCACAGGGCTGTAGCCAAAAGTGCAGGTGGTATCAGGCAGGGTCTCTTCACAAGTGTCCTCTGCCTCCTCTCCCTCCCCCAGCCCTCTGCTGAGCTGAGCATGAACTTGGCACCACCATGGGTCAGGCTGCCTGCTCTGCAGCATTAGAAAAACTGCCAGGATCTGTCAGCAGGCTTTGTCTTGGATAAATTCAGAACCAGAAAATAAATGTAGCACGGAGAATGTCAATTTTAAGAGATCTGGGTTGAGAGCATTAGTCTTTGTACCATCTACAATTCAGCACTTTTTTTTTAAACTTTATTTTGGTAGCTAAGCAAGAATTCTCAGATTAGAGAGTACTGCCAAGCCCTGAATAAATCCAGCATTAGAGATGCTGTGGGTATAACAGCTCTCYCCATGAACTGAATCTGCAGACAGTATCTTCAGAGAAATTAACCCTCGAGTGCCAAGGCTCTGTAGCATCAGTTTTGATGCTGTGGGAAGTCTCACCTTGTGGTTAGAACAGGTTTCTCCTATTCATGGAGCAATACTGATGAAGGGTGGAGGAAAGCTTGGAACAGGCTTGGAATAACTTAGAGTGGCTGACACAGTAACTTTCCTGCATTGGTGAAGTGGCCAAGTTTCCAGGTGGAATCCTGAAGACAAATTCAACCAAAGGATGTGTAACTACCAAACTAGTCAAGCAGCTTGTAATTACCTGACATCTGATTATTTTCCATCCACAGCCCATTCCTTAGCAGCTCTGAAAGCACCTGCTTAGAATTTGGATATAAGGAAAAGCTATACAGGTGCAATTTAACCTTTCTTATTTTTCTGCCTCATCCCTTTCAATATTGGTGAGATGTTTTATTATAACTGCTCTATTCWCTGGCTGAATCTTCCTCTCAGCCTGTGAAGAGCCATTCACAGTGATGGTTTTGCATTCTTGGAGCTCAGGGCTTCTCAGCTGCCAGCTCCCTGGAAGTGGGTCAGCATCACATTCACATGTTTTCATGAATAACCTGAGATACACTGAGGTGAAATGTCCTTCCTGAGAGCCAAGCCAAACCTGGGGCAGAGCCAAGTGGCAGTTTCCAAACACCTTCTTGCACAGCCTACTACTGTGCTACAGGATGAGCCACATCCTGATCTGAGTCACACAGGACTGATCCATGGGAAGGGAACCTGCAAGAGACTCCCACAGCTAAAACTGCAGCACTACTGGAACATAACTCAGCACAGGCCAGATTAAAGTGATGTGAAACCCAGGGAAGTCTTCAGAAATATAAGCAAAAGAGCTGTTCTAGTGTAGGTCACTAAAATTTGGCCACRGCTGGCACAGACCAGGACATGCTCCCATCTGAGGACTGGCTGGTACTTATAGAAATGGGCTGATGAGTCCTTATTTGATGTCTTAGTACATTATGGAACCAAAATCCCCCCATGGCAGTTGGCTCCCTCACTGCCAGAATGCACAGAAGACTCCAAAGTGAGCTCTACACACATCTTCAGCTAAGACTTCTTCCAGATGGCCTTAGGTTTTGTAAGACCTTTTGCAATCCTCATTTCATTATTCTGAAGAAGGCTCAAGGCCAAAAGGAGTGTTACTGGGATKCTGGAGAATCTCATCTGGGTTGGAGAATGAACCAGAGGTTAACCAGATGTTTTGCTTTGCTTTACCARTGGCCTCAGAAGTGAAGAGGATTACACTGCCAGAGGCTTTCAATTATCAAGGTTAACTTCCTAAAATTCTGAAATAATTTTCCMAAAGCCCCAACTATGATTGTATAGCTCCCTGTACACTTTAAATGCTAAAATGGTATTTTATTCTCTAAAATAATAGTTCAAGATATGCAAGTTTTTTACTAAAATAGGAAAAAAAGCCTTAAAACCTATGAGTCAAATCCTAGTCCTACTGAAGTTAGTGGCATTTAGCTACTGCCTTCAGAGGATGCAAGCATGTATYCTGTGTGCAGCAGCACAGAAGCAATTAAGGCTCAAGCAACTAAGAAATAAATCTTCAAACTACATAAGAATCACATGACAAACTTGGCTTTAAGTTAGAGGCATTCTGAAAGAAATGAGAGGCTGCAGTGCTGAGCTGGGCACACAGGGACCAGCACCACCCCTGGAGGAGAGGGGGCAAAGCTGATGGCATCTGATCCCTCAGCTGATGTCTCAAAGAGGARAGGAGAGGCAGAACCAGGAAGGGGCCATGGGATGCGTGGTACAGAAGTGAAAGACACCAGCTAAGGACAGCAGTTTATGCTATTAATGCTCTGCCAGGCTCCACAGACAAACAAAGGAGAAATGCACTGAACTAACATGGTGTGGGTAACTATAGGTGGAGAAGAGAAAAACATTGGCATCCAGCCCTGATGTGGGCAGGAATACACTGGGACAAAACATGAGGATCTTCAAAGAGTCAGAAGGGCAAGAGCCTGGAACAGCCTGCTCAGCAGCAACAGTGTGTGCTGGCAACCAAACTTGGTYAAAAACTGGTCTTTGACCACTTGTGAAGAAGACAGAGGATGCTGTTTGCAGGAACAAATGCCTAGATAATGCAAGGAGCGTCTTCCTGCCCCTGCTGCTAACAGGAGTATGTCTTAATAATAAAATAAATGCCCTCTTTTAATATTCAAAATGAAAGAGCAATAGGAGAAGCACTATTAAATTAAATCCACCAGACACTGCAGAACCAAATGAGTTTCTCTGCAACACTTGGACTTATTGAAGAGGGAAGAACCTGAATATGTGAATCAACAAAGGATTAATTTTCCTATTGTTCACTAATTATTTTCCTTCTGGGGCTTGTTGCTGCAATATGCATTCATTTGGAGGCACTAATAGAGAACATTCTGTTTTTTTAAAAAACCTCTACATATTTTGTTATTTTAAAAATTACTATTAGTTTTAGGACTTCTGAGAATCCTTTAGAAGTTCTGCTCACAGTCTGTAACAAATAGAGCTACTCCCAGGAAAATCAGCAGGGAGAAAATCCCCCAGCTGGAATCAGAAATTCCAGCTCTGGAAAAACATGCCACACTTTATGAATGAACAAATAAACAAACAATGAACACTAGAACTACAAATTATGAAAAGCAGTATATGGGCTGCTTCTGCATCTTTATTTTGTCAAGTGGAGCTCTGCAACTCAGGCCATGAAGGAACAGGAAGCTATGGGAGGCTGGTGCCTAGAAGGAGCCTGGAGCTGGKTTAGACCCTGCACCAGCTCCGGGCGTTTCACACTGTGCCACCACACACAGCGTGGTAGGTTTGCCTGGAGGAGGCCAAGGGAGTCTGTTAATAGCAAGTTTTGGTGAAAAATAGGCTGAGTGCCACAGTTCTGATCCAAACACACAAATGTATGCAACTTAAGTGAGCCTTCCCATGACTTCAGAAGGAGGTTATAAGGGAAAACCTTTTTCYTATTGGAAGTTTTGGAAAGTTTTGCTGCTCTAGTGAATCATTTCCCCTGATACTATGACTCTTCAGTTCAGCAAGAACGATTTTATTCTCAGTTTCCAACGTAGGCAGGGCACAAAGASCACTAAAAATGAAGACAAAATTGCAGGTTCAGGCCATTCATTGACTGGTTATGTGKTTTACTTCTGTTTGTAAATCTGCCTGTCCTTTGCCTTTGGTCGTGCAAGTAAGAGCTCTCTTTGCACACCATACTCCTTAATAAGGCTCTTCTTCTAGTGCTGAAACAGGCACTAATCTGAGCTGGGCTAATCTGAGCTGGACTGTGCTCCTTTGACTCCTGTTATCCATCTAAAAAGGTACTGAAGGAATCCAAACAATGTTTTAATCCAGCTGGAGTTACATAAACAAAGTACGKTTTTTTCCTTTAATTTTCAAAGGGTGTTCAGTAACTTGTAACAGTCATTTGTAACTCAATTGGATGACAAAGCCCACACTTATARGAAGATACACCTGTGGGTGAGGAATCATCAGTAATTAGCTTCTGAAACTTCATCCAAATAACACATCTGAAAAACAATAGGAAAGCTAAGCACATTAATGAAATGCTGTTGCTATGGAAAAATTGTTCCTGTAAAGGTGGAAATAAACATGCTTTCTTTTTCTCATGGTGAAAAAATGTCAAAAAGCCTCTCCTTGAAGACGAAGCTGGTTTTAATCATAGGTACCATTAAAGTCTGCTTTTAAGAAGGTAGTTTTTTTCACCCATTTCAAAACCCTCTATGTTTTATTTTTAGAAGCAACATCCCAAATATTAGCAGCTAGAATGCTCTTTAGTTCATAAAAAATAATTGATGCTGGGACATATGGTGATTATCTAGTTCAAGCCCCTCCTCAAAGTGTTTCCCATTCAACCAGGTTTTCTAGGGCCTTATTGAGCTGGGTTTTAAATATCTCCAAGGCTAGAGATGTCCCCACCTGCCTGGGTCCTGCTCCAACATTTGAGTGCCCTCATGGTGAAGACATTTTCCCTTGTACATAATTGGGATWTCTTGAGCTGTAACTTGTGTCACTTCCCTCTCATTCCATCACTGGGCACCTCCAAGTGTCTGGCCCTGCTGTCACCACAGGCTCCCACTGGAGACTTGTAGACAGTAACAAGATCCCCTCTTCTAAGCCTAAATAAGGCTTCATAAAGATTCCTTCTCTTCTAAGGCTAAACAAGTTCAGTTTTATCAGCCTCTCCTYGCACATCTTGTCCTCCAGTACCCTAATTGTTTTGACAGCCCTCCTTTGGCCTTGGTCCAGAATGTCAATGTTTTCATTTTACTGGGGAGCAAATTGGACCCAGTGTTTCAGATGTAGTCCCAAAAACACTGAATGGAAGAGAATAATCACTTCTCTTTGGTTGCTGGCTATAATCTTTCAATACAGCTCAGTATGGGGTGGCCTTCTCCACCACAAGGTCACACTGCTGACCTATGTCCAGCTTGTCTGTGAGGATCYCCAGGTCCTTTTCTGCAAGGCTGCTTTCCATTCATTCAGTGCCCAGCCTTTAATGCTGAATGGGGTTATTCCACCACAGATGCAGAACTCCCCAAGCGCCTTTGTTGAAACTTCACAAGGTCCCTGCCATTCCCTTTCTTCTGCATGTCAAGGTCCCTGTGAATAGCAGCCTTSCATGCTCAATTTCCACCCTGAAAACTGGCTGAAAGTGCTCTCCATCCCATCATCCACACCACTAATGGAAAAGGTCCACTGATATTATAAACAACACTGATTTGTTATTCTTTCCCTTGAAGAATACAGATTCCTCTGATGCTTCTTGAGGTCAAAGTCTCTGATGATATGAACTAATGTCCTACCACAGAAGTCAGTCAAGGAACAAAGTTTGAAGCAAGTTTGACATCTGTCCAGTAGCCCCAGATAACAGACATAGCTGGCAACATGAAAGGATCTGTTCTTTCAGCCTTAGCTCTAAGAACCATCCGGTCCTTGTCCTTCCACCCTCAAGCATCTTGCATGCAGACATACACCCACAGCCTGCAGAGCTGGTTCTGGAGAGCAGGGAAGCTGTTGAAAACATTACAGGAGGTTGCCAGCCCTTCTGCACTAACATGAAATGCAATTACAAGTTGCAGCTTGAACCTGCTTTCTGACATTGTGACAGAGTTATCGTGGATTTTTATGAGCAGCTGTGAAAGCAGAATTTTACCTTTGATTTGGGGATTAATTTATACAGGTAAAGACTGAGTACAGATGACAACTGCACAGAATCTTGAAATAACACGAGYGAAACAACAGATGAAAGTAAGATGATTGTAAGATGAAATGAGCTGAGTTCAATCAGGGCTATTTCCCCTCTAGTTTCCTAAACTCACCAAAGTGAAACCTTTGTCCAAAAGGAGGCTGTTTTATTCCTGATTATTGGGACCAATCATTCAAAATGCCTATTGCTTAGGCCCAAYATTTTCAGCACCACATGAAAAACAAACCTGAATGGTCCACTCCCCTCATGGAKTGTATCTCTCACCTGAGAGGCAGAACTGTGGAAGGGAAGCCAGAAGGACTCAGCCCTCATGGGAAGGAAAAGCCTTTTAAGTTTCTCCAGTGGATGACCCATCTTTCTTCTGTCATGCTGTCTGTCTGTCAACAGTTAACAGTCAGCAGTGACAGCTGAGGAGCACGGTCTGGGCAGTGGGCAGAGCTGACACWGTGTCAAAGGGAGCTCAGCCATTGTGTCAAAGGGAGCTCTCTGTTCCTTCTGCTGCCGTGTCCGTGCTCACTGGGACTGTTGTTCCAGCCTCACGCCTCCTTGTGTGAAGGCCAACAGCGAGGCTTTGTTCAAGAAGCAGCTGCTGAGAAGATGTCCTGTCTCATGGAATGACCAACTGACATTTCTCCCCCTGCTCTTYAGAAAGCAGTGAATTATTAGGAGAACTGGGGTGGGTCGCCTGGCCCATTTCTTTTGGAGTAAAAAGCCAGGCCCTCAGATCCCAGTGTGCCCCAAAAGGGATTCCCTCATAAAGTGGGCTTGAAATAAAGGTGGTGGAGCTGGCTCTCCAGCACCTTCTTCTCATCACCTGGTACAGTGAGGAAAGAGACTGGCTCATGCCAGAAGGTGAGTGGGGCATGACTGGATTAAGATGTGTCCCAGCTCTGCTTCCCTCAGAGCTCACACCACATCTCTGCTGGATGATGAGTGAGCTCAGCTCAGCCAGGGCCTGAGCCAAAGATCCTGTTCAACTGGATGACATGTTGTTTATTCAATAACCTTTTGTTACAGGGTGGATACAAAGCAGTGAGGAAATGGTTGAGCAGCTGGGAGGAGCAGAGCAATTGAGGAAACCACAACCAATCTCTTGCAATCTTTGCTGCAGCCCACCACGATCACCCAGTGATGTCCACATGCAGAGGCAGTGATGAAGGAACATCTGCATTGTCTCTCCCCCTATCCCCAGTGCCTGCATCCAGCTCTGGGTTATAGCATGGAGCTAAACTCTCTGTCTTACCTCACTGACCTTGCCACAATTAAATCTGACTTGCAAAATGATAATTGGTCAGGGTCAGATAAACAAATAGATTGCTTTGAGCAGCCTGGGTGTGGTTAGTAAGTTTTCATAGCTCACAGTGGATGACACTACGTGTCTGATTTCAGGTGCTCTTTCTTCTATGCATTTGTGCTAAAGGYGTATCCAGCCCTCACAATTTCCAAACTCCCTTGCCTAAAAGACTGGTGCAAGACTGTTTTCCCCACTTTTACATCAGCAGGGAAGCCCATGAAACAMATAAAGTCTCATGCCCCTGAGTGGAGTAGAGAGGAAACACCTCTGAGTATTCCCTGCACCTTTCCTAACCCAAACATYTAAAGCAAAATACTACACTGCTGCATATGTGTGCTCCATCAGACACATCAGCTCTGTGGAGCCTTACTGTTTATTTATTTTTAGTTTGCTGTGGTCTAGCTGCTTCCTGGCCCCACAGTGCTGTTTCATCAGCCTTCACACGACAAAAAAGTTAAAAAAAAAAAAAGGCTGCATTTGCGTTTCTAAGTCCTGTCTTCCTCCAGAGCAAGAGACACTGCTCTGGGATGTGCTTTCCTGACTCACCCAGAGTTTTCTTTCTGTTGTGTAGCTGCTCCCCTCAAATGGAAACAACTCTGACTGCCCTGAAAGATGCCAGGGGTGCATGCAGAGATTTGGGACTGTGTGATCCCAGTGTGAATGAAGGGTGAGGGCTAAAGCTGCAGACATCAYTTCACCAGGGCAAGACTGAGCTGCAGAAGTCTGTAATGATCTCCTCAAAAATAACAAGAATAATGTGGAAACCTCCATTTAATAAAGCCCATCTCAAAGTGCTTACAATTGCCTGTTGTGCCACTGGATACTCCCCTAGGGCTACACTGAGTTATGATACAATTATGGGCACAYTTCAGCACCATTATGTTATAGGAGGTGTATCCAGAGGACTTTTTCCTGCATGAGCTGTGGTCCCTCTGGGAGGTACCATCTCACAACCACCAAAAGAACCCGGGCCCATGCAGCAACCTGGGAGAAAGCAAGGGGAAATAGCCTGTCCAATTGAAAGATTGTGTTCAAGAGCTTGTTCAGTGCATGGGAGAAGTTGCATCTTAGCTGTAGCAATAATTTTATAATTTCTATAATTTCAGCATGGCCTAGTTTCCTCAGCAAGTTGTGACTGCTGCTCTGAGATCCAGAGTTACAAGATCAGGGATTCCAGAAGAGCTGAAGCTCAGAAACAACTGATTTCACTTTGTCTGGAGTTCTTTGGCAGCTGCAGGGTGGTATCCCAGCTCATCTCTTTCCATGAGAATCCCCACAGCCAAAACAGAGTTAGAGAAGGAGGCAGAACTAAGTTTGCTCACTAGCCATTTGTTTATAGGATGACTTTTCTCCAGGTTCTGAGCTGTCTCACTGCCTAAGGAATTCCATGGTGGACTGCAGTATCTGAACTCTCACCCTGCAACTGCATGCTGTGGTTTCAGCTCCTGTGTGCCCCACACAGGGGTAGCATTCCTCACCACAGCCTGGAAGGCAGATAAGCCTGTCTGCTACCTTCATCCAACATGTGGAGAAGGAAGGGCAGGGAAAGGTTTGGGATTGTACTGAGCAGGGAGTCAAAACAGGGATAAAACAGCACTGGCAGTGCTGCACCAGCCAGGGCAGAGAGSCATCTCCTCTGGGGTCTCCTGTCAGAGGAACTTAGAGCTCTCAGCTGGAAAAAAGTGAAAATGCCCACAACTCATTGTAAGCCTCCTGTCAAAGGAAAGGAAACACTGAGTGCCATTCTTCTTCACAGCTCTGCAGARAAGCCTCCAAACCTTCCCTGCCCTGGTGCAATGGGCTCATCCAGAGGAAGCAGAGAGAGCAGATTGCTGTGGGTTAATGGGCTCACACCAGCACCAAGGAGCAGTGCTGCTGCTCCACGGGCAAACCAGCTCCAAATAACACTTGCCAAGGCTGTCCTGACTCCATCCCTGGAGACTGCCCAATCACAGGGTCAGGAAATGCTGCTGTCCAGAACATTCCTGCGTGCTAATGTACGTGAGCTGTTACTTCACACTTGCAGTGCTACCCTAACTCTTGTTCTTTTTAATTCTGACATYCTTCTTGGTCATTTTCCCCTGCCAGTTTGACCATGTTTAGTTTTTTTTAATCTTTCTGTGTAGACCAATCCTTCCCAGYGCTATGAATAAATAAAAGCCTTCTGTTCTCATCAACAAAATGGTCTTTTAACAGTTGCAAGAACAACATAGCAATCACTTAGAAAAAAAACCAAAACAAAAGCAGCTAATATTTGGTGCATTTAAAAATATCTGCTCCAGCTATTTTCTACATTTTAGAAATAAATGCTTCATTAAACAGAGAAAGCAGTGAAAAAATTAATGGAGAGAAGAAGCRCCAGTGGGTGTCTGAGAGGGACCTGCTAACCCATCAGAAATGCTCACCACACACAAAGCAGCAGCAGCAGGGCTGCCAGAGCAAGCTGAACTTCAGTTAGAAACATCTAAGGAATGTGAATAAGCTGTTAGAGCTGCAACCTTTCCCTCTGCTTTGATCTGACATTAAACATAACTCGAGAGTGGGAAACTCAACAGCTTCAAAAAGGGTGAAAGGGTCAAAGGTCTTCATGTACCAGGACAGGTAGAGGGTTTATTCCTCCTGGAGGAAGCAGGATGAAAGTGAATCTGGTGGCTAGGAACTGCCACCAGGTTAGGGCTGAGAATTTCATCCTCCTCATCCTTATGTAAAACAGACACAATATCCCAAAAGTAGCATGAGCAAGTACAAGTGAAAAAGAGGCCTAATTTCAACTATGATTTAAAAGTGTAAGAAAAAAGTAAACACATTTTTGTGGTCCCTGCATCTTGCAAACGTGTTTCTGACTGCTATTAGTTGACATGTACTTTTGAAGGTGAAATTGTGGTTTTTCTGGGCTCTGGCCACGTAATGCAACCATAGTGCATTAGATCTCAGCAAATGAGATGTTACAGGAAGAGAGACAAGGAGGGCTGGAACATCATGTGCTTTACCAACTCAAAATGCTTGGTATGAGAAAACAAAGCCACATTCTCTAGCCTTTATTCTTGTTTTCCTTGGCTCTCAGCTTTACAGATCCCTAAAATTACTGTGTTAAAACTAAAGGAGCTGCAATCTGCAGCTGACTGAAAAACTGCAATATCACTCCACTTTGATGAATCTCCCACAGTTATTCTTTTTGAGAGCTTTCCTAAATTGATGTGCAATAACCTAATATGYTTGTATCTTTCTTCTGTCATCAGAATCTCGCCATAATAAAATAATAGCAATACAGAAWTTAAGTTGAAAAGGTGAGATTTTGTTTCAAAATACCTAAACTACCAGAAATAGCCAGGTGATCCCAGCAGCCTTAATTCTGCTGTCATGAAGCTGCACRCCAAGCAAACCTAGAAATCATGGGAAGCAGTTACCTGCCTGTTAAAAACACCTTATAAGGGACCACAGGAAAAAAAAATGCTGTGTTACACAGAAATTCCATTTTCCTCTTTCACAGGGCTGATATAAACCAAAGCCATTCAATAATATTAGATGTAAGGTAAGGTTAAGAGGTCTTCTGGAATTCAATTTCCACCGTCACCATGGAAAATTTCTAATACATATCTATGAGGCCCAGCAGTCTCGTGATTACAATGAAMTATCCCAAAGAGTAAATGTTCAAATCTTCACATACTGAGAAAAGTGAGCCAGAGGTACCTTACACTAAGGGGCAATACTAAGACCCAAATTGGAGTGCGCAGTGTTTGTTACTCTGTGAAGCACCTTTTTGCATAAGAGGAAACACTGGTACAGAGCAGCCTTTGGCAAGATTTAGGGCCCATGTGTGAGCTCCTACAGAGTCAGCAATAAAAATGGAAATTATTTTTCCTTCTTTTGACTGAAGGATAGACACAACATAAATCAATCAAGCCACACATACTCCAGCCCTGGTAACTTCCCAAGTCATCTGGGAAATCTCGCTTGCCACGCTGTGGAACTGCATTAATGATCTCATGGATAATGCACCTGTATTGGGAATTTTATCCATGAGAATACCAGAACCTGAACAAAWATCCAGGTCAGGAAGTCTACACTGAGCTCACACAACTAAGAGCCATGGTATGAGGCAGGGAACAGACAGCTATTATCGTGCTAACACCATTGAATAATTGACATTACCYAAAGATATCCAAAGGAAAGGACACAAAAGGGAACACACTGCTGAAGTGATTTGGAATAGATAAAATATTGGAGGAAAATTTTAAACCTCCCAGTCTGACCAGAGCAGTTTTAGCAATGGAGGCATTTATGTCCTTCRGCTTCCACTGGCATTTAGCTCAGGATGTAATTTGTATTTCATCAAAGTTTATCCTTTGTGGTTGCCTCTTTAAGTACAAAGATTATTATACAGAGCCTAAAAGATGTTAATTGTCTTTCTAACTTACAGTGAATCAAGGCTCAGTTGCATCAACTCTTTGTGGAACACAACTGTGTTTCCATTGTTCTGCTTTCAGGTTCCTTTTCACCCTCTCCTCTTTACTGATCAGGAAAACGGAATTTACAATCAAAACTGTAGGTCTGACAGGGAGAGCAAAGTTGTTAACTAACCTGAGAAATCAGATTTGTACTAATTGTACTGTTTAATCCAGCAATASTAGTGTATTCTTAAAAAAAAAAAAAAGGCCCAAAATACCAAAAAACATTTATGTTTCTCTAGTGAAAAAGATGTTCAAGGAAAAAGAGAGCAAATAGTCACACAGCACAAAACATGCCTGACAGGAACCCACACCTCAAAGACCCTTCTCCATCAACAGAGGAAGCATTCTCTGTATCAAACCCATGCCATAAATAAATGTTTTATCATTTCTTCTTGATTTGTTGCTTCAATTAATGCTGCTTTATCTCTATTTCTTAAAACCTTTATCAAGCTYTATGGGAATGAGGAGCTAAGGCATGGTGTTAAACATGCACAGAGAGCAACYGCAATCCTTGAGCTCAGTGACTTTTTGTATGGACTGGCTGTGGTTTGCTGACAGCAGCTGCAGGGGGAGCAGCRTGTGGCCTCTTCCATCCCCCTTCCCATGAACTTTATGCCATGCAGACAAACAGAGGGGGATGGAGACACTTCCTACTGGGATTACTGCAGACTCCTGCGTGCCTGCCTCCAGCTCAGAAGGAAGTGCATCAAAATGAATGAATCAACACTCAGAAACACTCTGCCTACACAGGGAGAGAGAGACCTAGGTGCTGAGTTAGGATATTTCTGCACAGGTCAACTCTCTTTGCAAAGCCAGCCTCAAAAATGGCATGTGATCAATTATTCAGAAAAAAAATGTCACATGGGTTTTGTGTATTTTCCTTGCAAGCTGTCTTGAGGGCTAGATATTCTCTTTTTCAGAGAAGATATAGGGATCATTTCTGCATATCAAGTGCAGTGCTGGGATCAAAAGTGAGTCACAAGAGCAAGAGCAAGGGAAAGCCTTGGTGCCAAGATTAAGTAAGGTTTTGCCTTTCCTCTCACAGATAAATGGTGCAATGACTAATGCAGATTCAGGATCTTCAAACTCAAGTTGAACAGTCCTGTCTTTGAGGAGACCTTGGGGGCAGGTTTGATTCTTGGCTTTGGCCGAGTAAATTGCAGTACACTTCCCAATGTCAGTGGATAATCTGCCCAAAGGACATCAGATTTACACMAAGATTCACCCCATTTCAGCCTGGGATTTCAATCTGCCCAAAGGACATCAGATTTACACCAAGATTMATCCCATTTCAACSTGTCAGCTCAGAATCTGGCCTTGCATTTTGTCTGCTGCAATCATCAACCCCATTGATTCATTTTGCTGACACTGATACTGATGGAATGGCTGTCACAGGGAGCAGTATTCTGCAATGATAAAATCAAAGCAAAGATCTCCAAGCACAAGGAAGTTATGAAGTTGCAAGGGTTTATGTGTGACAGGAGACTATCAGAGAGCCAGGATGGGGGGCTCAAATATGTTGCTGGGATGTCCCCATCCATGCACTGCAGGAGGCCTGGTGACACCCAGCACATCTCCATCACGGCGTGGGGCACAGAGCAGAGCCCTTCCAGCAAGAAGAGGCAGGGACAGTTAAGTGTCCTGGCCCAGCACTGCCCCACCCTGCTGGCTGAGGGCCAAAGGGGGCTGCTGTGTTGTCACAGCCTTGCACCCTCCTCAGAGGGTTTCTCTCAGAGCTGAGGCATGCACAGCCAGCTCCAGTCTCTCTGCTGGAGTGTGGAGATGTGCTCAAAGGTGTCAGTGATGCCTCCTTGCCTCTCCATGTCTCAAGGGTRCAGCTGTCTCATTGTATCAGTATATGAAAGCTGTGCTGACATTTCAGCCTCCCCTCTGGGATCACTTAGGACATTGACCATGAAGTCAGCAGAAATGGCTCCAGTTCCCATTTCCACAGTGGGCAATATCACCTCACCCCCAAGAGACAGGTGAAGAAGAAATAATCCCTTAGAGTGAGGTCAAAAGGCTAAGGAAAACTCCAAGCAAACAGAGAGAGCTTTTACAGATTCAACATGCAGATCTTGACAAAGCAACAGGTAATCTTTTGTTCTTTTATGTCTGGTTGTAAATATTTTATTGGCTCTTCTCTCACTGCTGAGTAGCTGTAATGGCATTTACTTCAGCAAAGGCCTGAGCTGCTGTAAATCAAGTAGAGTTTTTTACTCACCATGGTCATGGGCAAACACAAACAAGTTGAGTCCTGTCAGCTTCTGGGCCAAGTCGTCGTAGCGGCCGCAGTGCTCCCCGGCGCCGTGGGCGATGAACACCAGGGCCCTGGAAGGAGCATCCATGTACAAACCATTAACGTGGCAACCACCCTGCAAACACTGCAGAGCTGCAAGGGAAACCRTTCAGTTCAGCAACAGCATTTCAGACATCAGCAAACACCAGGCAGGTAAAGAATTTGCAGAGTTTGAGTACAGGGGAAACCRTTGTCACCCTGGCCTGCCATCGACCTGGCCTCCAACAGGTTGTTTGTAGGATGGATTGCAGGGAAGGCAACTGCTCATGGGCCAGAGCCACCAYGGTCTGCTGCAAGTTCAAGATGCAGGTGGGCATCAGCATCAGTCCCTGAACTGGATATCTCCCTGGGCTTGAGGTTCTACATGGCTCCTCCAGTGTAAGTGATGCCATCTGTTTATTTTGGGACTGGTATCTCTCTGTGATTCAAATACCAACACTGTCCTTAACTTTATAACTTCAAACATTGTCTGATGCTCCAGAACACTCTAAGGTGGAATTTCAGCCAAAGAGTAGGTCTCCAGCACTTTGTTTGGAGTTTGGAATTTTATCTTTTGACCCAATTATGGTAATTTTACCATTCCAGTTTCTGCCCCAAAACAGTTGCTTCACTTCTATGATTAAAGTGACTCTTACGTAGCCACTGTGCAGACCAAGATAATAAAAACTAGTCTAATAGACACTTATTTTTGCAAATACTTACATTTAAATATTCCAGTTTTATGAATACTACCTTACTTTTACTGGAATGTCATCAGATGAAAGTGACTGAACTTGAAACTCCCCAGTGTTTCTGCTAGATAAAATTAGTATAGACTTGGGCTAGGACTATAGCAGAAGTAGCAATGAGATTACAGAAGTTCTGCTGGATTTGACAGGTGACTATTTAAAATCCAGTTTTAGCAACATAAATATAACTTGCTTGTTTAAAAGGACCATTTGTCCTTGCAACATCAGCAACCACAAAACCATTTGAAGGCTACAAGTTTGGCATTTTCAGTATGTGAACAGTGAAATATTACARGAACTGACAACATAAAACAATGACAGCAGTTAACAGCTAGGGAATTCCTCAACTTTATCTTAATTGAGGTTTAGAATACCTTTTCAGACAGTGTATTCACAGCAATGAACTGCTTAGTTCTTAATATATTTAAACTTAAGAAACATGTTGGATGATGTAGAAACTCCTGTCCTAGCTCTTTAATTAGCACTTGCTTTAAAGCATTTGCCTGGCTGGACAATTTAAAAGAGCATCCACGCAGACCAGAAGGACTGTACAGAGTCCACTGCAAACACAAAAGCAACAAGGCAAAGATGCTCTGGTATCTGTCTAACACCAATTAGCAAGGGTGACATTAGGTCATGTACCATATTTAACTTGCTGTGCCTTACAAATCCTCTTTAGTGCCACTGAAGGTTGCAAAACAATCCGCGTGGAGCAGCCATTCCTTCCTTTGTCATTGTCCCTGATCAATTGATTTGTCAAGTTATCAATGCACCTGGCAGACGGACTGATTTTTGGAGTGCAGGATCTATTATTACACCTCCAAATACTGAAGAAAGTGAGACATTGCTTACTCAGTGGAGAATACTAACTTTCTGCCTGTGGGCCCATTGCCCTGGTATTCAACAGACTCAGCCAGGCTAAGTCTCTCTGCCACACCTCCTACTCCCTCCMAGCTTGACAGCTTCCTTGCTCAATGTCTCACTTAAGCTCTTTACGGGACCTGGGTTTGTTTCTGCTGACTAAGCACAGATATAAAGATGCACCTTGGCTGACTGAATAAAGCCCTTCGTTTCTCAGAGAAATATTATTTGAATTAATGCWCTAAATGGCATTGAGTGAATGAAACCTAATGGGAAGCTGGCAAAGAGATCTCTTCCGGGAAATTCTACGTTCTTCATCCCTGTGACAGCAAAGGCCTTGTTTTGCTTTTATTCACATTGATACAGCATCCTTCTAGATGCTAAGAGCCCTCACTTTATGTGAAACCAAGTGAGAGAAGATAAAAACCCAAAGCTTCAGAGAGGCAAGGTGTTCCTGTGACCTTTCCTTCCACCTGGAACACAATTTCCAGGTGTCACAGAACTGAGCCTTTGCACACCACAGGGAACAGACCTGGGTTGTTATTTGTCTGCAAAATGCTGAATAAAACCTCTGAGCCTGTTTGTGCCTTAAGAGCTCTAATGACAGTAGCTGTTGAAAGGACTTAGATACTTTTGAAAGCTTTGTCCTAGCAATAATCATAAACAAAGCATAAAATTTCCAATTTGTTACACTGAAACAAAATCAGCCAGTCCTGTTGTTGAATAAAAAGTGAGAGTGGCTTTACTGACTAAAAACTAGGTCACATCTACACAGCTCTTTAGCTCCAGCTTTCAGGTCTAAGCACAAGGGCCACATACTGAGCACARCCTTCAAAAACTGAAATTAGTATGAGTAACATCTGAACAAGGATTGAAGGATTTGGCTCTTTCACTGTATCTCCAATTTTCCATTACAAAGTAAGTTTAGATTTGGCAAATAATACCTGAAGGCAGTGTAACAAATAAGATTTAACATATTTTCACTAGCAAGCTGCCAGGAAAATACAACAAACTATTAGATTGACTGACAGCAATTCTTTCCTGTATGTAAACATTTTTGCAGATATCCCTGCTCTTAAGTCACAGTCTTCTCCTTCCTTACCACAATGGCTGGAATAACAGATTATCAGAGATTGCTTTCAACAGAGTCATTTACAATTAATACRGATCCTGCAGTGTTTGTGGTTTTGCAGGACTGCAGTGCCTCTCTGTGCAGTCTCAATGAGAATTTTSTTCAAAAAAGGGAAGAAATTTCTTCACCTCCAGCTCTTGCAGTTGTGCTGCTGAAATCCTTACAAGTTTTCAGGTAGCAAGTAGAAAACATTGTGCACAGCTGCAAAGCTCTCTGCAAAGCGACCTGTGCCTGGATCCCTGCCGGTTCCAGTGTCTCTGAGCACAGGCACAGACAGCTCGTGTATCTCTGGATGCTTCAGCTGGTTTTGGCTGGTGCAACTGCCATTGCTGAGCACCTCGAGTCAGCAGGGCTTTGGCACCTGCTCAGGGCAGCAGCTCCTCGCAGAGCAGCAGGACTGCCCCGCTGCTGGGCCGGGTCTGAGCACAAAGCCAAGGTGTGAACCGGGTGGGGCTGGGTCCCACGCTCCTGCTCTCAGCCGGCTCTGCRACAGCAATTACGGGCTATTAGAGGAAACCACTTTATTGACTGCTGCTTGCAAAAGCAACAGATGGTTTTTGCAGATTCYTGCCCTTCCCATGGCCTTTATCACCTCCTCCTCCTGCCCCCTCCCCACTGCAGGTTTCTGCCTCCTGGTACTGCACAGCTTGGCAAACAGATGCACTTGCTTATTACAACAAGAAGGAAGAAAAATATTTGTCTTTAATATTCAAATCAACTACTGGCTGTGTTTAGTTCTCTTCCTTGATGAGGTTATGGCACCCGTGACCTGTCCCTGCTCCCACATCTCCCTGACTGCTATCAGTCCCTCCTATATTGCAGCTGCAGCCTGTTAAGCTTTGTAAAACACAGCAATGCCACACCTGCAGTTGATACAAAGCACCTGCAAACACCCTGTCCTTTATTAGGGAGGGTGGAAATTGTGGAGGCCAGGCTGTAACACAGTCAGTGTGCACAAATCCACRTGAACACCTTGTTCTCTTCTGTCCTGCCTCTTGGAGAGGTCACCACCTGATCCAAGCTTTAGCTGTGTCCAAGCCTTCCCTATTTCTCACTGTAGCTTCACAGCCACTAATATTTCTCTTCTTGTGTAAGCAGCAGGTTTGCAGGGCAGGCTCATGCTTTAGGTTGCAGTTCTAGGTAGAAAGACACCACGACGTTTAAAGGTTCTCACTTTCTGTTTTGCTGTCTTTCTTGACAATTGCTCAGAGATACAATTCCACAGTCAGCTGGAGGAGGACAATTCTAGGGAAAATAAATCATAGCAMTGGACTTACACACATGAGCAAGAGCCCTCTTAAACCAAGGCTGTTAGAAGAAAAATACACTGGAAGTACACCCAGAAAGCTGCTGTGCTGTGACACTTTGCAGGCCTGAAGCACCACTCAGGGCTTGGGTCCTGCTGGGCAYAGGACCCATGTTCTTGCTTTGCTTTGAACAAAATTCATGTTGAAACTGAGCTAGACAAAGAAGGTTGCAAGCAGGATGGTGTGAATTTAAYGTCTTGTGTCCTCTGGGGACAGAGCCACTTCTCTGGGACTTCTCTGCTTGCTCTTTTATTGACAGAAAATAGCCCAAAACATTAGGGCTGAACCAAAGAACAGAAGWCAAGCTTCCTATGACTGCATACGTGAAAAATGCAATCTTTTCCACCCCATTCAAAAGCATCCCTCTTCAGAAAAATATTTAAGTACTTGCCTCAACCTCAGGAAACTTTCTTCAACACATGGAAGTCAACAGGACTCTCCAAGTACAGGATGAAAGTTAAAACAGGATTTATAAATGCTGTCCGGAATAAGGACTGATTTAATCACACACAGAAGTGATTTCCTGAATCAAGCCCTCACAACTTAAGCTAATACCATGTTATTCTATGTTAGGCAATTGTGCTTTTCATTTGGTCTTATGGATGTTGTTACCAGAACCAGATCAGCTTTAACAAAGAACATCTGACTTGCACAGTTTTGAATTCCAGCCACTAGATTCCTAAAGTAATTTTTAAAAACAAACTGACAGGAAAGCTCTGAGCCAGCTGAGCTGCCAGAAAAATGACTGGCTTGAGTACTACATTTTGTTGTGTTGTTTGAGCTGATTTATCAGTTCCTTTGTAGCTGAACAATTAACTTTTCTTTACCAAAAACTGGTGATATTTTTGGACAAGCAAGTGGATAGTCACTCACAGATCTTTTGGTTTGTTAMAAATTTTATGTGCGTATTTTGCTTCCAAAGTAGATGATAATGGAAAGTCATTGGAAGGTGTTCATTCTTGTGTTAGCTGGGTGAATGGGCCTCACTATGAGGATTAGCTATCTATCTTATAATAAGATCTGTTGAGGTTTAAGTGTCAATCTAATTTTCTACCCTTGGTGTTTGCTTAAAGGCTACMAAAAAAAAATCCAGCTAATAATTTACAAGAACATGTAATGAAGAATAAATTTTTTTGTGACCAAAACAATTGGTGATCTTTTCCTTTTCTGGAGGGTTCTTCAGGCCCTTGCTGTGGGTGTAAGACCTGAAGCTTGGAAGGGGGTTGTCTTTGTTCTCTGCTCTGAGTCAGTTTTTGCRTCTTTTTTCTGGAGGTGATTTGTGCCCCAAGACAACCCTGAAGAAACTTGGGCCATGTGTAGGGGTTACAAAAAGCTACAGCAATCTCACTCATGTTATGAATGCTTGTGACCTACACACTTAGCCATGAGTTCAGCCTTAGCCATGAGTTCAGCCTAGTGTCTCCAGTTGGACAGGAATATTTATGGAGTCAGGTGTTCCCTTCATGGCATCCTTCTGCCTCTAGGAGACATCTGAGCTATGTCCCCCTGAAGGTGCAAGAGGGAGTGGCTTCTCTCCCAATTCCAGTCCATGTTTCAAGGAGTCATTACACCCAAGGGCGTTCCTGGCTCTCTTGCTCAGGTTTTTGCATTCTCAGCCTCTGCCCTCCTGCCCCACAGCTTTGCCCTCCTCCCCAGGCTCTGGGGAGCCACCTCTCTCCAGCAGCTYTATCACTACTTTTCCCAATTCAGGGAAAAAAGCCAATCAGAATGTCACTAGCCTGGAGCTGAGTCTCTATCAACCTTCTGTCAAAACCACGGACCATAGAGCATTAGCATGGATACCTCACAGAGCTCTGAGYCTGGAGGAGTTTATCTCTGGGGTTTAACTTTCAGAAGCCTTTATGCRTGAAAGAGCCTGTCAGAGGAACCTGCCCTGTGCTCACAATACACAATTTCTGCTTGACTATGCAGAGCTTGTGGGGCTTGAGGGTTCTGTACATTTGTGTTTGATGTGGTTTGATCTAGTAGACTAATAGAACCAGTAGCTTTATTCCTGTCCAGATCTTAAATTGSCATTTAAAAATAAGCCTCTTTAGCAAGCTCTGCTTCCTGCTTTCTTTCCTCATTTCCTCAGGCTTGGAAATTCCTATGCAAGCCCCTCYAAAGGGGCTGCTGTTAGTTTAAGCCCCATCTTGCTGTCTTACACCATAGAGATTTAGGGCTCAGTCTTAAAACCTGTGCCTGCTCCTGTAAGCAACCCTCTTGCAGCATGTCTGCAAGCCTGGTCTCATCAGACATCTCAAAATCACAACTCTTCACAAGAACAGAGTTAGGAGGACATTTCAGAACTGCCATGTTCTGAAACTGTGCAGAAGGASTAACATGGCTAAGTTTTCCAACCCCCTCAGAAAGTGCAGACATCATAAATCAGCAGAGCAGAGACAGATCCGGTTAGTACAAATATATTTCATAACAAAAGGTTCAACAGGATCCAGCTAGAGCCAGCCACAAAACAATGTGGAGAAATAGTTTAAGCTGATTTATTGTAGGTTTTCRAAAAGCAAGCCCTCACTGAGAGGTCTAATACCAGGAGAAGAGAGGAAGGAAATTTCAGGTGGGGGTGGGAGAGAAAGAATTATTGGGTCCTTGCGACTGCATAGCTCTGGCTAAATCTSTGCAAAGTTAACATTTAAGATCAGCTGTATTTAGTTTCAAGGAGGCTTTGCTGTAATATTTTAGGGGACATGAAGCTGAGATCAGAGGTGAAATGCCTGGTGTGTAGCTTAAAATTCATGGGTTGGATCTTCCCACCCCGTTCTTGAATAAAACTGAGGAGGAGAGAATCTAGGGTTCCATGGACTGCTCTGGGGGGACACTTCCCCACTTTGATATCAGAGATGGGATTTKCCTTGGCAGAACTGCCTGCCAAACCTGCTGCTCTGACCCTGCAAGACAGACAAGATCCCTGGAGACTCGGGCAACCCAGGGCTGAATCTGAGCTTTCCTGTGGCTGCTGCCTTCTACAGAGCACWGGAAGCCTGGAAAGAAGGATTATGAGTTCTGCTTCCACAAGGGGCAGGCATTGTCACACTCACAGGACCAAGGAAGGGATGATGTGGGGGGACAGAACTGCCCCAGGACCTGACTGGGAGGAATGCTGGAACTGGATATCCCAGCACTGTGCTTTGCTCTGCTTCAGCCCTTGCTCAGTAYAGGGGTTACAAGGGAGATGAAATGGAGGTCATATCTCCCAAGGGGAGCTACAGGGATAGATGCACAAAGTAGTCAGTGTCTGTCTAAAAAAACTGTGCAAAACATTGCTTAAATAGAAAACATCAGCTGCAAAATTCAAGTCAACCTGGAACCACCCCCAAATTTTTTAGATTAGCTTTAGGGTGTGGAGGGAGAATATGGCAAGAAACGAAAGACTTTCTGGCACAGATCCCCTTGGAAATCAGGAAAAATGAAGTACTTCTGGTTAGTTTGATTAAAAATTCATTTTGACTTSGAAGCACAGCCACTGCAGGGCCACCACTCTCCATGGAACACCAACAGACAGGGAGTAAGAGCAAGAACAGTTTTCACAGACTCTCCCTCCTCTTCACTTGCACTGAATGTTTAATGATTTCCAAAGGGACAAAAATGACCRTTTAGCCAGTCGTGTAGCAGTTTCTTCTTGAAATCAAAATGCAGACACTGCCTAGTGAGCCAAAGCCTTGGAAATAGGAAGGCCTGTGTGGTGAGGTGGACTGTCCTTTCCAAGCATGAGAAAGCTGCAGTTGAAGGGCAAGAATGTTCTGCACTGTCACTATCACTGAAACTCAGCATTACTCACTAGTTCAGTACTACACCTGCTCTCTGAACAAAAAAGGGGTTTTTTTTTAATAAAAGTATGTCTCTGTTTCAAAGTAGCTGTGCAAAACCAGTTCCTTTTTACTGAACTCCCTTGAAGTCTTGGCATATTCAGAGCATTGGAACCTGTTCCAGTGACAAGTCATTATTGCTGCTGTAAGTTCATAGCCTGAAATCCAACTCAACCCTAATAGAGGGGAAGCTTCCTAGAGAGRAACAAGGTGTGTTTCATTAGGGGATGAGCTCAAGCCATGCAAGAATGCTCCTTACATGGCATCCCAGCCACATTTTTACAATTTAATCTCACTTTTTGGCATAGCACAGAAGATGGAAATATACAGCAGTATTCAGTTATTGAGGTGAGGAGTTTTAGATACGCCTCTGTAGCTTCCAAATGATGGAAATTATTTTATTGAGTAAAGCCAACCCCCTGGTTAGATCCACACAAGTACATGGTAATCTTTAAGTCCTTAGGAACATGCTGCTGGCTTGGTTATTTTCAAATATTTGTTAGGAAGGGCTTGTGGTGTGAGACAAATAATCAAGTGCTCCAGTGAAAACCACATCTAAGTGGTGCCACTTATGGCACCTGCTGGAGACCTGTAAGACAAGGCTGCAGGCTTCTTCTGACCTCAATTCATTTGCAAGGAATTTTTATGCAGGACATCACTCATACTCTGAACCCAGGTGCACCAGAGGTTCTTCATAGTCCATTCCTCCCCCTCAAATCAATGGTTCTTAAAAATGGGCTTTTGCATGGTTCAGACTCTAGCATGACTCTGATCACTTCCAGTCCCAAGCTGCTATTTCAGGGAGTGGTGRTACAGACAGCTCATGGCCAGCAGTACTGAAAAAGTTGTTTCAGGAAGAATTCAGCTCAGCAGCCCAGCACCTGYGCAGGGAAGGGGCTGAAAAGCACACACCTGGCACAAGGAGGTCAGAACATTTCTGAGCTATTCCTGCACATTCCTGAAGTACTTTGATCGGGCATTTGGGGCTTATGTGGGCAAACCTTCACTAGYTTGGAATCATAMAATGGTTTGGGTTGAAAGGGACCTTAAAGATCACCTTGTCATGGTCAGGGACACCTTCCAGGAAGAGAGCTGTGGATAAAGAAGGAGCAAGAAAGGAGATGACACTTTACCTGTTCTGTGAAGTCAAGATACTGTGTTATTATAACTTTTTAGTGAAGCACTGTCAGCGCAATTCCTAGTTGTATGGCAATGGTTTAAAGAAAAACTTTGATTCCCTGAAATACTTAGACCCAATAATACTGTTTGTGGCCAGGCAATTCCACTCCTMATGTGGAACTCCTGATTACTTCCTGCACTGAGTCAATTGCCCATCCTCACTTTTACCTTCCTGATCCAATTTTTTCAGCACTCCTCTGTGTTGGCAGAGATTTTAATTGGTTTTCCTTAACTAACTGACAAACTTGTTATAAGTTCAGATGTCAGAGGTAGCATGGGTCTGTAAATTGCCAAGTTTTTCCACATGATTTTCCAAAATCTAGGGTGGAATTATCCCATAAACTTAGAAGCTCAAGGATTTATTTCTTAATCATAAAGGGCTTATGTATATTTTAACATATTTTGAGATTAAACACATTAATTTCCAATGAAATCTTGGCACATCCCAGTGCTGTACTTCAGCCTTGCCCAGCTATGAGAGGAATCTTTGCAGCAAGAGGCTTTACAGGCTCTGTCAAAATCAATATCAGCAGCTACTCCTCTGGGAAATTAGGAATGTCACAGGCAAAGCGTTTGCCAAGGCTTTCAGCATGTTCCAATTAATTTACTATTCCATGTTTGCTGTAGACCTGAGGTAGGAAGGGAAGTTGAATGTAAGCAGTTCTACATGAGACATGGAACGCTGCTAAGACAACAATCACTGAAAGGATCTTTAAAGACTGAAATGTTTATTCATGTTTTGGACCRAAGTGAATTTTAGTCACAGGTGAGGTGCCATGGTTTACCTACAGATGACTTAAGAGTTGGATACAGACTTCAGCCTATGGCTGCCAAACCAATATGTGTTATTTCTTGGCTGCACTGAACTAATCTGGGTGTCCAAAGGCTTTAGCTGCTGCAGGCTTGGTTCCTAAAATGTTATTTTATTTCTAACACCCAGGCAGCTTCACCTCTCTCAGTGAGGGCTGCCATGCTAACACAATTAGGGAACCTACCTGCCATGAGTTTTAATCACTGCCTTGTTGATTTGCTCTCMAAAAGGGCTGTATGTAACAGCTTTGAGCTCCAAAATGTGAATGGGGACCTGTCCAACTGGAGGTGCAACTACTAGAATAAAGATGGGTGGTAACAATAAAAAAAAGAGTATTTAGTTAGATGAGTCCTTGGCTGCAATCATTTTAGATACAGGCAAAGAAAGCCAAAGGCATGTGGGATGTCTTTTCTGCAGAAAAGCTTAAAATAGAAAAGGAAATCAATACTCATTTACAGTATCTGGCAGTCACTGAACCAAAACATACATGTACACCTACAGCTGAGCAGAAATAACAACATTTATTTAAACCACAAGCTGTTATTCTGCTGCAGGAATGCTGTGTTTCATGTGGAACACTTCACCAGAGACTGTACCACATATTTCTGACCATTTTTAAAAAGCCTCAACAATATCCAGAGCAAATACTTTCAATACCACAGTTATTAATCCCACCAGCTTMGACTCCTTCAATTCCTGGCAAAGAAAGAGTGAGAGCTGGTGTGGAGGAGAATGTGCCCAGCAGGAAGCAAACCTCTGATGGGCAGAACCCTCAAATAATGCTTCAGAACAGAAATGTAAACCTGTGTGTAAAAATGAGGCAATGTTTCCACTATGCAAAATTACAGGCTTCAAAGGAAGGAATAGAGTTTAACAAATCAGTATTCCCCAAACACCAAAAGTGAAATGAAATGTAAACAAAGTGAATCTGCTGATTGCTTGTTTTTTTCCCATTCCCCAGCTCTGAGAAATGTGACCAGTAAATAAACAGGATAAATAATAACAGCAGCTGGCTTTTGTACAACACTCCTCATACAGAAAACCCAAAATGCTTTACAAATGCTGCAACCAGGGCACTTGCAGAGGTCACACAAGGCAGAGATGAGTGGCACCTCAAGAGATTCTCTGATCCATTACCCCACCCAAGCAAGGACCAAGCCCTCTTCCCACTGCCACATAAACTGAAGCACAGAGGTMAAAAGCCTTTCCTGTGGCAGCACAGCACACCAGGGGCAAGGATGGACACACAGTGAGAGTAAAACCTGACTCTAAAGCAGCCAGCAGGAGCTCAACAGCAGAGTTCAGATATCACCATGGGCTCCCTGTGCTACATGGAAGGGGGCCACAGTGAACCTGGAAGGAACAAAGTCAATTTAAAAAAATCTTTCTGTCCTAATGAATTTGTGGGCRTCTAAAAATGTCAGAAAGATGCTCTGTGCATTTTCAGGACAAGCTGGGTTGAGATGTTCCACATCTCTTTTTTGGGGACAGACAGAGGGTGACTGAATGCTGATTGCTTGATGTCTTTTTAATAACATGAGGTTATGAATGCTGCTCAGAATACAGAATTTAATGCTCCAAATATTGTAGACTAGCTCTCACGTAAAATTGAAAAAATGAAGAAAAAGCTTAACCATTAAGTCAGCTGGATGTTATCTTACAGAAATTTAATTACTTACTTCTTCCTTGTCACTCCTAATGCCTTTCACCCAGCAAATTAAACCACTGCAGATTTCTRGAATTGACAATTGAATTTGAAAGCCCACTGAGATAGTTTTGAAAACAGAATTTAAAACTATGTTGAAAAATTWAAAAAATAAGCTCATCTTGTCTGTTGATGAACCAACAGACCTGCTGATATCTACTGCAAACTAAACCAAATTCTGTTTTAAAGAAAGGCCAATGATTTAGGTCTTACTCTCTCACTCTGCAAGCTTCAAGCTTGAGCAAGGAAGAAAGAAAACATACAGAGCAAGACGTTTATCACAGGTCAGWCAGACATCTGAAAAAGATCAGCAATCTTTCTTGCACACCAAATCTATAGTAGTTTGTACATTTTCTCCTTACCTATCTGTACACAACACCAGAGCAATGATAACTACCCTGTTACTGCTGGATGTTTGGCTTAAGCCCAGTTGTCAATATTTTGTCTCCCTTTTTCCTCTGTTCTTTCTTTTCAGTGATTGCCACTGAGACAATTTACTTGAGCAGAAGTAAACTAATTCAGCAGAGAACAACTAATTCATCGCTTAGTAGATTTTATTTAAAATCTCTCTTCAAACATTAAGCATTYTTCAACCACCAGCTGCTCAAGAAATAACTTTCTTTCTCTGGCAACTTTCATCTAGAGACTCCAGCCCCAATTTGTATCACTTGACTGGATGACTACACACAGTTGTAGACAAGGAAACAAAAGTATGRATAAATTGTAAGTCTGATTCTGCAAATCACTGGTCATTGTGTCTAATGATTGTCTTGACCATGTTTTGCCTGTTCTCTGCTCCTCATTGCCTCTTTTTTTCTGTTTTTTGACAAAAATTCTCAAGGTCTAGCAAGTTGCCTTTGCCACCACTCAGTATGGGAGGATTCAGAGGCTTCCATCATCAAGTGAGTGCCTGCCAAACAGAAACAAAGATAGTTCCTGGCTGCAGAGCCAGTGTCTGACACAGAAGGAGGACTCTTTCATGCCAGTGGAAGTACTCACGAAGTTTGATATCACTCAAGGTTCTGGGACRTTGAAAACTGCTACAAAAAGAGTGAATCCAACATACTGCATCTGCCTGAGAGGAACAAGCACATTCCCAAGCAGAAAAAGACCAAGACCAAGATCTATCCCCTCTCCTGCTGATGGGGATATCCCATAGGAGCAAGCCTGGAGGCAGGCAAATCTGACTGCAGTGCTGTGGCCACCAGGACAGCTTCCACCAGCTGCTCCCTTCCTGGCTCCAAGGCCACACCTTGTACCCCTGTGTGGGCAGTGAGTCTGGTCAGCTTGGGGATGCCTTCCTGCCACCACCACCCAGTGACTCCTCCAAGTCTGGTTGCTTTAGGAGATGTTTGTGGTTGGGACTGGTGCAAGGTTGGTATTTGGGATTGCTGCACCAGTTATTTGGGATTGCTGCACCAGTATTTTTCCTTCAGTTAACATAAGTGAAGCTGTATTGGTCTGCAAGAGGAAACCCTAGAGGAGATATAATTCTAATGGTGTCTAAAAATTTTACTTACCCTGATGTTTGCTGATTTCCTTCTTTCCTGTTATGGACAATAAGTGATACTGACACAGCGCCAGAATGTCTGTGCTGTGGAGGACAGGACAGGGATGGCTGGGTGTAGTCAAGGATGTAACTGGGGTGGGATGAGGTAAAGGACCTGCCTAAGCATATCTTTAGGAATCTCATGGGCAAGATGCAACACTATCTCCTTGGATACCTGGAATAATCAGCCATTTGCTACCAGGGTTGGGTCACATCTCTTGCATAAGGGACAATAGGAGGGTTCAAACTCTGGTGGCTTCCATTCAAGTGGGAACACATCAGGACAATGACACGCYTGAACCTAGGGAAGGCAGCTCAGCCAAATCTGTCTGCAGGGACAGCTCTTAGAACAATGCAATTTCCCTAGAAGAACAAAGAGGTCAGATGTTCACCCTGACTTTAAAAAGGACAAAGTCACAGCAGTCTGAAGGGAACTTGCAAGGCCAACTCCTCTGCTACAGACATCTAGAAAAAAATAGCCTCTTCCAGCCAGAACAGCTGTACAGCCAGTTCTTGTAGATGTATTCACAGTGATCTAAAAGAGCTGCTGTGTGTTCCCAAGGGATGTTCCAAGAGTGCTAGAGAAATTGAAGGAAGGAACTGTGYGCAGCTCTTTTATTATTTTCACTCAACCTGTATATTCCTTGTAGCAGTGGAGTAAAGTGCTCCTGCATCTGGAACCCTGCTATGATCTCCGAGTTGTCTGCTTCAGGTATTGTGTCACTACCAACAAATAGCTGGTTCAGAGCATTCCCAGTCTGATGAGACGAAGAGATCAGTGGAGGATCTGCCCAGGTTAAAGATCTCTACATGCTGAGTGACCACCTTGGGCATCCATTGGAGTCATGGCACAAAGCCAGTACTGATCATCACACTCGTATTCCAATTAAAAGCAAATGAACTGTTTGTTTTACAGATGCCAGGTTTGCTTATCTTTCAGTCTCTGGCAGAATAATGAGCAGAAAAACTATCATTACAACACTACCTTTAGATCATTTTTCTTATTTTCTCCTATTCCTACCTCTGCTTCTTATATTCACCATGCTGGACAGTATTGTTTCCAATTCATCAGGTGGCACACAGAACCAACACTGAGTTTGCTTTTTTTTTTTTTGCTGCTCTCAAGATCAGGATGAAATAGTGCTGCTTTGAGACTCACAACAGGCAACTCCAAAAGTCACCTTGTTCCCAGACACTGATGTCACAAAGTTGTACACCTGTGCTCTGAAGCAGATTCTAACAGGGCAATGAGCAAAAGGGACAGTTTAATTATAATTGTTATTCCATTTGCTATTCACCTTTTCCCTTGGTTTCTGGGGAATACAAGGCAGATTTGCTCGTGGTGGACATTCCTGTGGTGACTGAAAAAAAAYTATGATGCTGGAGAAGCCTGTTGGAAGTATCTGCAGTGAGAACCAAAGCAGCTCCCCTGTCTGTCAGAGTCCCTCTCACACAAAGCTGGTTTGCTAATTTGCCCATACTCTGGAGCCACATGAGGAATCATAAAAGGATGCCCCCATTCACAGTGAATAAGACAGTCACATGGAGCAGAGATAACAGAGGCATTAAAGGAACACATACACAGCTGATGAGAAGAAGGGATGCTTTAGAAACTCAGGCAGCAGCAATACAGCAAGCAAAGCCTGGAATGTTGATTTGACAATGATCATTGTCATTTCCCTTTGCAGTGTGTGCAATGGGATCAGAAAAACAGAGGGAGCTGAATTCATCCCACAGCAAACTGTGCTGACATAAGTCACTTTGCATCCTACAGATTTGGCTTTAATTTTGAGTTGACCTCATTAGTACAAACAAAGTGCTCTTCAAGAATGGTGCTGAATTAGAAACTGCTTGAAATATTTCTAGAGACTAACACAATACACTATAATTAAAGGCATTATAATCAGTGACTTGATTTCTTTTGCTCTGACTTCACTTTGCCTTATTTATTTATTTATTCATTCACTTTGGRAAGGTCTGAAAGTCAAATTCAATTTTGTCATTTGCTCATGCTGGGAGCTGCGCTGTTCTTCTGAAAATGGCATGGAAGTGCTGGTAATGAGATGCCAAAACCATCAAGCAATATTTACAATTTAAGGGCCAGTTCAAATACAAAAGCAATTTGTATTTCTGCACCACAGGCACATCTGCAAAATCTTTGGGGAACAGAGAAATCTGTTTTCTCCTTATTGGCTTGGCCTTGCATTACAAGTCAGAAAGAATGGCAGGCGTTCTTCAAAGAGTAAAAGAAATGTAAAAAGTAAATAGAGAAGTGGGTGCCTTTTGTTTGTTTAATTTTGTATTTTTAAACACATCTCAGGTGTAGGACTGAAAGAACTCTTAGAAAGGCACTGTTTACTCAGACAATTGCAGCTCTGTTTACTTAAACTGTGCTCACCATGTCTGAAGTTGAGCCAACCCATTTCAGTGTAAGTTAGCAATGGCCCAGGAATGCCTCTGTGACCCACAGGCAGAGAACCACAGGGGATCCAGGCTACCCTCTAAGTCCACCTGGAGACCACCCTGGGACACTCAAGCACCATGCTAACTAGCCAGGTAATGGTTTCTCTTTGGTGACTGAGGAAGCTCACATTCATACATGTCTGGAAATCACATTTTCAAGTGCATCCTCTAACTTCAAGTGTCTCAGCTTAAAGTGACTGATCTGCCAGGAGAGACTTGGGCATCATTCTGTCTGAAGTCAGTGGCAGCTRCAGCTATGAGCATCTTTGAAAAAATTACTCTGAGTCAATAAATCTCACAGGATTTACTTGAGGTCAAGAAGAGGGGCTAAAAGTGCCCCACAAAAAACTATTTGTGCTTATCTAGGTAGTGACAAGAATGGAGGAAGCATCTAGAAAAGGCTACAGGGATATAGACCACAGAGGAAGAAGGTCACCTCTGAAGTTCCCCAGGCCCTTCAGGGGCCTCAAAGGAAATGTCTTGACTTCTCCTCCCAACTTTCCTTCCCCTTCCTCAYCAGCGTCTATTCTAAGCAGCTTTGTCTGAGAGCTGGGAATAGAACTTGGTTTCTTGATTCCTCACCTCCTGTTACCTCATATTTTGACTCAGAGTGCTCAGGGTGGTGACAGAGGTTTAAGCCTTGCTTATGTTTACACAGTGACTGCTTTTCCATTAGGTAGGGTTTCTTTGGCTACTGAGACATGCCATAGGCATGAGATCAGCCCTGTTTGGTTCTAATGATTTAATTCCTTCAAACAACATTACAAAGACCTGAAAGTGCCATGCCTTGCCCAGATCCTATGTGTTGCATTCAGCAGTGAGCACTTGGTGCCAAAGCGTTACCCATTTTCATGGTCCACAAGTTCTGCTGTTGGCACAAAACACGAAAACAACATGAGAACAYGCTGCTTTTTCTTCCCTGCTGCATTCGGCAAGGGGAGACCACTTAATTACACTTTAAGATGGAACTGGCTCAACAAGTTGGGCAGCCTGCAGGGCTGCTGGCCAGGGAAGCTGCACCTGCACTGCTGCCAGCAGGCAGCAAGAGAAGACGACACCCAGGGCCCAGCTCTGCTGTTGGGAGTGACTTCCCACGCCAAAAACAAGTGGAAAACACCGTCTTTCTTCTTCCTTAGTCCCATTACTCCTTACTCCATCTACCCCATCTAATCATTATGACATCTGAGTGCCTTTGTGTGTCAGCTTCCTGTGAAGTAATCACCTAAATCCCTCTCTGAAACAAAGCAGACCCTGCTGAGGAACTCACAATAGGTGCCTTTCACTGGCAGGACAACCTTGGCCTCAGTGGCACTTATAACAAAGCTTCCATATGTGCACCAGTATGGGCTGATCAACACCACACAGGATCAGAGCCTGGGTATTTGTGAGCATGAAGCAATAATGCCACACAAAATTTCTCCATCTTCCTGAAAAAATAGTTTTTAGGTGGTTGGAGTTTTTTTGGTTTTTTGKTTTTTTTAAAAATATGTTATAACATATTTTTACAGACTTTTATCCACATTTATGAGTCTGTTCAATGAGATAAAAAAGAAGGACCAGCTCCAAGGGTGGTGTCTGTCAGTCATCCCCACTTTCAGAGACTGCCTGGCCATTGTCTGCTCTTCAAGCCCAGGCTAGAGCTACTTTTTAATATTTCCTTTGGCAGACATCCTGGGTTTTCCCCCTCCCTGGGGGAGGGATAAAGGGTGATAAGTTCTATTCTATTAGAAGACAAGTCAATGATAATCTTTGGGCATCTGCAGTGAAGAGGTATTTCCACAGCTCTAGCTGGGATTAGGCACATAATGGATCAATGAAAGATCTCACCATTTGACGGTTATAGCATCATTCATTAGCGTTAAGATTTGAACCTGAATCAACAATTGAGTTAGAAGATTGAAAGAATTGCTTTCAGTATTTGAAATAAATTGTAAGAGGCCTGTAAAAGTCCCCTGAGGTGTCTCTCTTTCTCTCCCTATACATATATATAGAGAGATCGGTTCTGCTGAATGCTTAAAATTAGATGAAAGTTGCTGAGCTTCTACATAGGAAGAAGAAAAAGCAGAGCTTCTTATGTAAAGTGAAAGAGGGAAAAATAATGTATTTTTGGTTTGCCTATCAAAGCACTTCAAGAGCAGTCTTGATCACAGGATCCAGGCACTGACTTGTTATTCAGTCACTTACCATCTCTCCCATATAACAATTCATGAGGAGCTAATAATAAACAAYACGCCCCCTCCTTATACACAAACATGCAAACACACACACAGGAGCTCCTTGTAAATGAGCAACACTGATCCCATCCRCTTTTCTTGTCACAAAACTAGCACAAGTTCGCTCTTAATTAACTGCTTGGTGYGCAGACCATTAAAAAAAATTAACTACCCAGAGGACTTAGACACCAAGTTTTCACTCTCAGCTCCTCGTCATTTCTGGAACAAAGATCCATCCACCCACCACTAATTTGGTAAGAAATTAAATGTGATAAAAAAGCAGTTCCACAACTAGGTGACAAATGTTATGGGTAGTTCATGATTAATTACCATTATAATACAAAACAGCCTGGTTTCACTGTAGAACCTTGATTTCATAGCATTATTTTTCCATAAAGGCAATTTTCAGGTTGGTGCAAAAGAGGTAATGCATCAGTGCCAAAAACTTTCCTCCTTGTTYCTGAAAGGCAGCGAGTAGAAACAACTATAAACTGCTCTGCAGACCAGGAGATCTTGACCCAGACCCCTGTCCTACAGCTCAGCCTGGGCCATGGAGCTGTGGTGGGGTGGCTGCACTGTCCTCCCCTCTGGGGCCAATACATTTTGGTGCTTGCCCACCCTCTGTATTACCTGASTTCTAACCCAGCCCTATGTTATTCCCACTGTCCCTTAGTTTTGTAGGCATAAACCCCAAGGCCAGCTAACTTGGACCTGTATCCCTCTCTCAGAGCAGTTACCAGGCTGGTTTGGGCAGAGGATGGTGTCTAACCTGTTGGGTCATCAGGATAAAGTTTAACTCCCTACTACAGATTGAACAACTTGTTCCTGTGACGGTTTTCTAGCTATATAAAATCAACACAGMTCTTCCTGTTGGCTTGCAGAAAAAGTAAACAATTAAGCAATACCCAGATTTTTATGAAGTAGATACCTACATAACTAGTGGCAGCACAAATGTGTGCCAAGCCAGCAGATACTGGAAGAAGAAAGATCAYAACTACAGGAGCCACGTCAGATCATAATTAGCACAGAAAGTTATTAAAGAGATTATTTAAATTATGACAAAATATTAGGAAAATTTTCCTATCTGATTCTATGTCTGTGTTTATTACACAGTTCAGTTTTGAAATCGCAATTGCCRGTGAGAGAGCTCCCTGAATCATTTACTAAGTATAAATAATTTAAAACCAGTCAAAAAGCAATGCAGTCAAACCTTCTGCCTGTTGCCCTGCTATTACTATTGAAACTGGACTCAGATGCTGATGTTAAGTTCGTTGACACCGAGAAAATCAGCAAGATTGAACATTCCAAAGCCTGTATCAGGGAGGTGCCCTCCCTGACCACCTGTGCTATTAGTTTGGGGATAGCTGTTTACTGCTGRTAGGCATCAGCCACCTGCCAGAGCAGAATATTGAGCTGCCAACCAGGCCAGCTGTGCATRGAATGACAGCAGCTCCACGTTTTATACCTGCAAGGCTGACTCGAGCAAGTTAAGGTTTGGAGAATGCAATTTTTASAGTAGGGACTTTTTCAGCTGAGAGAAAACTCTCTTAGGGGCTCTATAAAGCTCCATGTACACGGCCCAGTAATGCCAGTCAAGCTATAAATAATAATTTCATTAACAGAGTCATATCTAGAGATAGTAGAAAGGACAATTGCTTCAAAGTGCTCACCTGGGAGATGCTTCTGGCTTCCAATACCTGCAGAAGAGGTATTGCCCATCAGCATTGATGATATGGGGCAGATCCTTGTATGGGATGTTTTGAGGACTCCGCTTTGGCGAACTTTCCTCTGGCATTCTGGAAGAATGACCTGCAAGGTGTTAGAAGAAACAAGACATACTTTAAAACAGGTGGAAACAAGATAAAAGCTCATGGGCTTGGCAGCCACAGACACTCAAGAAAGTCAATCAGTAAGGCAGGTACCACTGATGGGAGGCTGCTCCCAAAACAACAGCCAAAGAGCCCCCAAAATCACTGCTTTAACAAAGAAATGTAGCAAATGTTTTTGTTCAGAAAAGGCTCACATTTAGAGGCAGAGCATTAAGCGGGGGAGGGAACAAGAAGAAGGGAAGAGCAATCCACCACCAGTACTTCATTTACAGCTTTCTATTCCACRCTTCTCCCATCTGAGTTTATTTTGCATCATTTTGTGAAGCGGATCCTAAAGAGAATATTTTAACTGCAATCAAGAGCAAATTATGCAGCAATCGCTACAGATATGAAAAGACAGCTGCATAAAAGATTTATCTCTGGCGGAACATCTCCAAGGAACAGTGGTGGGTACACAGCAGAGGTATCTGCCACCGTGTCATCATTAAGATCTTCTCTGACATCTCAGACAGGAAGGTGGCGGCGGCGGGGAGCGAAACATTTCCAAGAGAATTTGCCACAAACCTGTTTTCATCCTGTGCAAGGGTTTGCATTCTAGTGAGGAGCCGGCATCGCAAGTCAAACGCGAGCAGAGGAGGCTTTTTGCATCTCGCTGCGGAGCCGCGTTCGCAGCCCGGCAGCCCCGCGGGTCCCTCCCGGCGCTGCGAGCGCGGGGCTCGCCCCGGCTCCTCTCCCCGGCTCGCTGGGTCTTTGAGGAAAGTCGCTTGGGTAATTCACCACTTCTCGTTCATCACTTTTTTTTTTTTTCTTCTCAAACAAATTGCGTGTGCGGGCTGAAGTGGCGGTGGTGGGAGGGGAGGCTGGGAAGGGCTGGGGAGAGGGAGGGCTGGCGGGTGGGAAAGCTGCAGTCCACTTTCCAGAAGCTGCCGCACGTACATCAAAGGCACCTTGAGCACATGCAGCTGGAGCAGCTCACAAAGTTCCTGCCGCGGCAGGTTGTTTGCAACTTTACTTCCTTCCTGCCACTTACAGTTCGGAGGCCTCGGCGCCGGGGGGAGGCGAGGGAGGGGGAGACCTTTCCTCAAAGCGATCCCCGCTGCGAAGCCATCTCTCGTGTCAGCGCAACTTCCCCAGCCCCGCGCTGCCAGGCGGCGAGCGGGAGGGAGGGGAGGAGGAGGAGGAGGAGGAGAGGGAGGAGGGAGGATCCAAGCACCGACGCGATGCCAGGTCGCCAGCCCCGCACACGCATCCTCCGGCCGCGGCCGGGCGCGGCGGCCCCGCGGAGCCGAAGCGCGGTGGCTCCACCGCACGGTGCGCACGGGCTGCTCCCGGAGAGAGGGAGAGCGGCGGAAGGGCGGTGGGCGGGTGGCTGGCTGGATGGATGGATGGATGGAGGATGCATGGATGCGTGGATGGATGAAAGGTTGGATGGAGGGGCGGGCGGTGCTGCCGCACCCTCGGCTGGGCTGGGCCGGGCTGGGCGGGCAGCGGGGGAGCCCCGCGGTGTCCCCGGGCGGAGGCACGGCCGCCCCCTTGCCCGGTGCTCTCCCGCGGGGGCTCCGCTCCGGCTCCGCCGCCGCCCCGCTGGGCTGGTGCGGCCACAGCGCTCCCGCAGCCCCGGGATCGGGCACAGGAGCGGCCACAGCGCTCCCGCAGCCCCGTGATCGGGATCGGGATCGGGCACAGGAGCGGCCGCTCAGTGGAGACAGCCTGGGGGGGCGAGGGCGGCTGCTCGCGCAGMATTTCAGAGACAGGACATCGTGGAGCCGTGCTGCCTCCTGGGCATCCCGGTCCGAACAGCTCCTTGGGATGCCAACACCAAACTTCGCTGTTTGCGTTTAATGTGCGCCTCTTCAGGCTTTGAAGCCATACGGGGGAGATCGCTGAGATACCAGTTCAGAGAAGTGTCCAAGCTTTGCAGCCTCGTTCAGGGTAAAGGCCATTTATAAACACAGCATATGATTTACACTCACATAAATCATTATGTCACTATAGACTATATGCAATACATGTGCTGCTAMTCTGTAATGTGAGATCTATTTGGTGGTATATGATACTTGCTTATAAAAATTGTCACAGCAAGGTTCCCTGAAGCCAAAATAGCTCCCCAGCTTTAAGGGGAGCTATCCCAATAGAGAATTTTGTCATTTAATACTGCTAAGTGGTTAGCATTGATTGAGCACAGATTCATGCCTTTTACATTTCATCAGCTCCTTTCATTTTTACATGCCTACATATGCTTAGAGGTCTCAAGCCTTTCTAAGAAGAGGCAGCTATTAACCTTATTTTTGAAGTGAAGCAACATGCTCATCAAGTATAAATCTGTGAGCAAAGGTTGAAGAAAGGAAAGAAATACATGCTAACACTAATAACAATAAATGCAAAACCTCAGAAATGGCCCATATAAAAATAAAAAGGAAATCAAAACCATATTTTATTTTACACATCTTTCAGTGTCATTTATATTAAATGCCTAGGGGAGGTGTTAATTATAAATGGAAAAAGCAAAATTACAAGTTCCTATAACTGCTGTTATTTGGGAAAAAAATGAACAAACCTAACATTTATGATTGTTTATAATGAGTGAGATTTAGGTCAGATGGCTCTTAAGCAGAGCCCTGGGAGCTRTACCTGGAGCTGTACCATTTGCTAGGCCAGTTACTATCTAAGTATGAATGGGTGGAATTAAAGAGCTATCACAAGCCAGCTCCAGAGTTGGTAGAAGCAAGAACATTCATAATTATTTAAATGATACAGATCAGATAATAACTGGATTAAGAAGAAAAGAAARAAGGAAAGAAGCCTCTTCCCCCGCTCAGGGTTTATCTGCCAGGAACACTTTACTGCTTCCCTACAGACATCCATGAAATCTGATGCCAGGAAAAGGCTCCTCTCYTGCTGTGGTGCTGGGAATATCAGAGTTCCCAGGGCCACAGAAGGGTGGAGGGAGTTGAGGAGAAAATCTYCTTTTAAACTTCTGGATAAAAATAGCATCTCAAGGAAGACGACCTTTGTTGGGACACAAGGGTGAGACCCTGACTTTGAGAGCTGCCCTGGCCAGCCCAGATATATGATTCCCTTGGCACCCTGTTAACCTCAGTGTAGCTAAAATTGGAGACAGCATAACTGTGGTGCAGCCTGCAGGCCCAGGTCCTCACCACAGCACTGGAATCAAGAATTTACCAACAGCTCCTTCCCTTCTCACCAGCTGCCCAAAGACCCCAGGAATTTGAGGACATTTCTTCCCATGGGTGGTAAACACTTCACCATCTCAATGTTAGCAACATGAAAATGGATGAGGAGAAACTGCTGATTTGTTGTCTTATCATTTTGCAGAGTTTAAGCTGTGAATGAAAAACCACTGGAGAAAACTGGATTGTGTCTGGGGAATTCATGTACCTGATACCCAAACTATGCAGCAGGCTTCAGCAGTTGCTGCATACTGCCTCCCTGTGAGAAATCAAAGGGCTGCCTGARCATGCAGTATTTATGAGATTGCAACATCTTCTCTTGTCTTGGTAGAGTGAAATATGTTTCAGAAATAGAGCTTAGGCTAAATCAACTTCTAATAAAAAATAAATTCACACTTGGTAAATCTTTACACTAACTCAGCAATTACTCAATCCTTGTAGGAAAGGATGTTTGGTTTATTAAAGGCTGAGCCCTGTTTAAGTGTCTCCATTGACCCCCAAGGTATGCACAGGAATACAGAGAAAAGGGGTACACTTTTAGATGAAGCAAATTTAAGGGAAAGGATCAATTGCTGGAATGACAGAGTAAATATCTGTAATGAAACTTGATATCACAGCAAGTGGAGAGAGGAGAGGAGAGAGAAGAGAAGAGAAGAGAAGAGAAGAGAAGAGAAGAGAAGAGAAGAGAAGAGAAGAGAAGAGAAGAGAAGAGAAGAGAAGAGAAGAGAAGAGAAGAGAAGAGAAGAGAA
>JACDOX010000047.1:1851662-1929096 GCA_014549065.1 Cardinalis cardinalis | reverse complement strand
GGCAGGAGGTGCTGGGAGCAGCTGTGCCATCAACGGTGCCGCTGCCATCGGCTGGTGCCTGGAGGCTCCTCCACACTCAGCTGATGCCACATGGAGGAACAAAAACACCAGAACTACTCATGTGGGAAGTAATGCAAACATTAAGTACCAGTTGTCAAACCAGAGGCTGCCTCACTCTCCAGGAAAAGCGACTGAGGAGCCCCAAGAAACTGCCTAGATGGGAGATGAGAGGAGCAGTGTCCCTGCTGGGGAGCCACCCATGGGCATGGAGTCASCAAGCATGAGCGTCTCCTCTCCCAAGCCATGATGATGTGCCACCATTTAGTGACACAACTGTGTGTTTTTCAGTGGAGAATGAGGTTCTGCCCTGAACCATGGCAAGAGTGACAGAGGAGATGAGTTCAGCTCAGAACCTCAGTTCTGATGTTTCAGTGGCAGAAAAGAAAAACCATGTCCTGATGCCTGCCAGAGTTCAACTGAGCTGGTGTAGGTCTCCTCYGAAGTTCAGCTAGAACTGACTGTGACTCATGGTCCTGCTCATGGCAAACCAGAGCAAAGCTTCACCCATGGACACTTTGTGTGCACTCACCCACCAGAACAGATGTCCTGCTTTCAGGTGAAGCGTGAACGTTGTGTAGCTGTTCTCAAATTCTGGACTGTGATAAAGACACCCTTGGAAACTGGTCAGACTTTYTCCTAAAAAAATAAGGGCTATTTTTCCAATAAGTGAATCACCAAGAGYTGAGATTTAGAAAGGAATGTCTTTGCTCGTGCAGCACCAGCATGTAGTGTATGACTGGTGTTATGCAGACACTGTTCTAAAACATTAAATTCAACACAGATTTCCTAAACACAGATAAATTTGCATTAAATGTGCCTTTTCTGCCTCTGATGCCTAGTCCTTCTCGTTGTTTTAAAATACACTGTGCTAAAAGATCACGCATTTATTGAATTATCACAGATACTCTTCCCTTGGTATTAACTTCACAAAGTTCAGGAAAAACTTGTCTTCGCCCACATCTCAGCCATTCATTTTTATAATAAAAATCACCATGACAACAGATAATGATATCAGAATGAAAATATTATTACTTAATTACATGAAGATGAAAACAGGCTTGGCTTACAGCAGAAAAAACTTTTAATTCCAGCAAAAATATGGGGAGCACACACTCAATTTGTGACATCATGAAGTGCTGCTGAGAGCTGCCCAGGGGTTGCCCCACTGCATGATGGGGTGTCCCCGTTAATTCAGTGAAGTGCAAGAGAAATACTCCTAATTTCATGAGCAATAAAGAGAAATTTTGCTTAAAAGTGTTAGTGTTTTTGTGAAACAGGCTCATTATAGAAATTATCAGAAGAAATGCATCCATAAAGAAACATGATTATTATTTAGGTAGTGGACTGGTTTCATATAAATAAAATTAACTACATAAATGCTCCATTGTTAACCAGCACCACGCTACAAATTGTTCCAAGATAGAGGAGAACAGGGCACAGGATACAGTCCATTTTTATCACAGCTGTGGCATTTCATCAGCACACTGTTCTATCCTGGCTTCTGTGAGAACTGTGGTATCAGACTGGGTATTTTTATTTCTAAGATAAATCTGACCTTTTAATAAGACCAATCTGGAGTTTTAGACAATATATATCTTTATAATCTGGTCAATCAAATTCTCTGACAAGAATAAACTTTAATCACTGGGATTTTTTCCCTAGTTTTGTTCACAAATGCTATGAAATATGCTTTTAAAATAATGTACTTTAATTTTCCCTCTAAACCCAACAAATTGCTCTTAGCAGTTGAATGTTTCTACAAACTTCCTCTATGGCTTTTAGAAAAACTGTGTAATAAAATCATCAGAATAAAAATCTAGATAAGGAATCTACATTTCACTTTCAATTTTTTCAGAAGCTATTACAATCAATCAACCAATTAGCATGGTGAATAAATAAATTCATGCTATTTAAAAAAGGACATTCTGAAAACCCCTTAATGTCTTTCTCAGCTAAAAGTATTGGCTCAACATTAATCAATTTTWTAACCCTAAATTCTTCTTAATCTTTTTTCCATCTTTGCTTAAACATATTGAAATAAAAATAGTGTATTATGGCCCTCCCTGCTCCTCTTTAATTTTCAGAGTATGAGATGAACATCAGAGCAGTCCCACTATTCTGGACCAATTTAGATGATCTGTTTGTGATCTACACCAGCACAAACAAGAAGATAGCCATAAAATATACAGGTAACAACTCAATTTGGTCAGCAATCCTTCTTTGGTGTACAGCTTCAGCCCTTGGAATCTCACAGAAGGGCAGGAGGGCCAGTTYGGGAAAATTTCTGTCAGCCATGGAGACAGTGGCCTTGGTTTTGGGGATGACTTGGATCAGGTCAGCAAGCAACAGCATCTGTGTGGCCGGGTACCCACACCTCAGAGGTAGGTGGGTGCTCCTGTGCTRGAACTGCTCCCACCACCCAGAACAGCTGCCATCCAGAGATGTGCCTGGTTCTGTGCAAGGCCTGTGGGGGACACAATTCCTGCAGTGGTCACCAACACCAGCTGTGCTGCCCCACCCCAAGGGAGAGTCTGSTGCTCCCCAGCACGGTGCTGGCAGGCAGCACAAGGACAGGGGTGAGGAGAACGGGGCCTGTTGGCTGTGTCCTAATGTGCCCCTGAGCCTGACATTAGAGCAGCTCCTTATCCCAGCCAGGAGCYCAGTGCAAGGCTATTTATAGCCCTGGCACCTCACTGTCACCAGGAGCTCTGTGTGCTGTGTCAGAGCTCTGCTTCCCTCTCCATGCCCTCTCACAGGACCTTGCTGCTCCCAGCATGGAAAAGGTACATTTAAACCCCATCCCCATTGGAGCAGGAAAGGGAAGGGTGTTTGCTGTTGGGACAGAYGGGCAATGTGGAATCACCAGGGCCAAGCTTGCTTTGGGTTGCTGGGTGCATGGGAAACTTGTGGGCAGGGATACCTGAATGTTTGTCTTGGGGGATCCTTAAAGGWGCTACGGAGGGGCACAAACACAGGGCCAGCTGCAAGGCAACAACAGCGGGGAGGAGGCTGTAGGACCCATTGCTGATGCCAAAACTGAGCCCTCTCAACTTCTTACAGTGCCTTCTGTCTAGCTCATAAAGGAATTGTAAGAGATTCATTACAAAGTTAGGACAGGAACCATTGATCAACATCTGGGGGGTCTGTTTGCAGCTATGTGGAGATTGTCAGTAATGTGGGAACAGGATCAGCCAGCGGATGCAGGAATTTCAGTGCCTGAGGTCTGTGCACGGTGGGGAGATTTGAATACTCCACAAACCTGCAAACATCTGGACTTGCTTCCAGCTAGGAAGCTCAGAGAAACTCTTGCCTTTTCAGTCAGGGTATCTAYATGTGCCTGGGACTGATCCCTGCCAAAGGGATGAATATTTTCAATATGAGGGTTCAGTGGGGATTGCAGATTTAGGAGATATTGAATGTGTGTGTCAGTGAGGGGGCTGTTTTGGAGGTGGTGGTGTGTTGCTGCCATGGGTTGCTCCGAATTTTCCCTTCTGTGSATATGGACATACCCACATATTTGCTTGGTAGTGATTGAAATTGGAACTGGTTTTAAATAGTGGTAAGTTTGGATTCAAACAGAAACTAATGGAATCCTGACATTGAGTTATAAGGGTTTACAATTTGCACTTTATTATAATCTCACTACTGAATGACAGAGTTATTAAAGTTTTTACATACTTGCATTTGCTCACCAGAGGGATGCATGCTCCTGAGTTATGTAAGTATTAGCAATTAGAGTTGACAATCTTTTGTAAAAATGCAAAGAGGGCCTAGTTTGCACAGTTATTAAATTATGTTTATTTTAATTGTGACACAGTCCTGTTTATATTATATAACTGTTCTGGAAAGTGAGCCTTTCCTATACTAGCCAGTATATTTAGAGAAATGCAAAAAGAGAAACTCCTAAGGCCCTTGTCAGGCTGCCTAAAGAGCTACTGAAATGCATTTTAGAAATACATTTTCCTTCTGCTGGCATCTGTCATTGTAAAGAACTTGTGCATCCTCCTTCTGTGAATGAGCACTTTGCCATTTCAGTTTTTATATGCCAGAAAAATGATCTGCATATGTGAACTATAGAAGAAATAAGCTTGGTATGTCTATCTTTATGTTCTATTCTTCTCATACAATTAATGCACATAATTGACTCAAACTGGGTCTGTCCACAGGCATTTGTTTGTTAACAGAGCCACATCAATTTTCTACTTAAATGGTGGGATTCTTTTCACTGGCTTCKCTGAGCTTTGAACCAGATTAAGTCAGGTAAAGGCACATTGGRAAAGATGGCCCATAGGGTCTTTCATTTCCAGCTGCTTTGATTTTTTTCATGAATCTGTAACAGTTTAAAGAAAAAAAAATATGCCTGGTATTTGCTGAGATAGGATCAATATTAATCCAATCCCACATCTAGGCCTCTGAGTTGGCAGTACACAGAGCTCAAACTGTCAAATCTTCCCAGAATCATAAACTACCCAAAGGCTTTGAAAACTGATCAAAGCATCTTCAGGTCTCCAATGGTCAATCATGCTCCCAAACACAGTTTTTGAAGCTTTGCAGACTACTAAAAAAATCTCCCTGGTAGGTACCAAGTTTCTTCTAATTCACAGCACCTTGTTGAGGTCCATTTTATTTTTATTTTAAATTAAGAGCAATGCAATGAGAAGGAAAATGAAGCTTCTGCAGAAAGGCCAAAGCTGTGTTTGTTGCAGTCTGAGCGGAGGTGACTGCAGGCTGTGCTGGAGTGGGATGCTTGGAGCAGCAGGGATGCAAAGATCCACACAGGGGAGCACAACAGTGCCACAGCTGCCTACATCTACAGAAGCAGCTTGTAGGTCAGCAGCCTGTGTCCCTGCACTGAGAGCCTCCTTTTGCTCCACTTGCAGACTGTAACAAGCTAAGAAAGCTCCCATGAGCCTGCCTAGCAGCACATCCCAGCAAGAACCGGCCTATGCTTGGATCTAGTGAGACCTCCGAGTGTCCTGACCCAGCCTTCTCAAGTAACAGAAACAAGGTGCCAAAAGGATGGAGGGAGAAAAATAGTTAAAATCTCTCTCAGAAGGACTGTTAGACTTTATCTCATGTGGGCCAATGACATMATTGGATTTGTTGCGTTAGTAGTTTCCAAACCTCAAAATTCCTCCTTCCCTGACAGGAGTAAATCAGTTCCAATCACCTGATCTGTACCTGTTAYGGGGCTATGTAGGATATGGGGTTACAGTTGTTAGAGTTGTAAGGCTCACGCTCACCAGAAGGCCCCATGGGAAAGGCACAGCTGCAGGCTGGATGGGCAGGAGTCAACGGCGGAGTGAGAGCCAGCTGAGCGACAGWTGGAAGGGAGATTGTGATTGGCTGAAGGAACGCGCGGACGGTTAGGAGCAGGAAGCTGATTGGCTGAAGGAACACAYGGACAGCATATGAGCAGGAAGATGATTGGATGGTAGGATGCACGGACAGCAGCTGAGCCAGCCAATGGGGGCCTTCTTTCTGTTAAGTTCTGTTAGGTCTTGGCTTGGTTTCAGTTACATCAGGTTAAAATTAAAGGTACAAAAAGGGGCCTATTTTTACAATAAAGCAGTCTCCTTCAGATGCAGAAGGGGGCCCGTGTCACTTCGTTCCCCACTGCTACAAATGGTGCCCGAACAGGRACCTATAAAGGTGGTGCAGGGTGTGCAGTCTGCTCTGGTAGCAACTCTCACTAGGTCATGGAACTGGCTGGGAAGGATCTGGGAAAAGGATCCAGGAAGAGTTTAGGAAAGAACTCAAGAGTTTGGGAAGGAACTTGGGAATTTAAAGTGCATGCACCTCAGCGGGAGGTTGAGTAGCCCAGTGAGAGAAAGTATGGGAGGTAGAATATCCCAGGAACAAAGCGGCAGCTTGGGCAGGTCAGGCGGCTCCTACGTCAGCAGTCCATTAACATGATGTGAAACTAATCACCCTGCTGGACTGGGTGTCGAATCAAGTTAAAGGTTTTCTCTGTAGTACACCCCTTTGATTAGAAGCCTGGCAAGCAGTAGGCCAGAGACTTCTTGATATCACCAGGGATGGYGAGGCCAAAGTTTATGGGCACCTCACTACATGGGGGACAATCATGGCAGCCATTAAAGGAAGTCACTCGACTGTCAGCCACTATGTGGCTTTGTAAGTTAATTCTGCCGAACCCTCAGCACCACCAGAACCCATATACAGCCCTGAGACTGACCCAAACCCCACAGAATTACCTTACCCCGAGATCAACCCAGGCCCTGAGGGAATGCCTTACCCAGATAAGAATCCTCGCACAGTGGGACCCCTCAGTGTGGAATTCCCACATCACGGGTGGATGGCAGACTCACTTCTTGCCCAAGATGGCAACACAGTTGTCCAACGTTGGCACAAATGCTGGAAAGCCACCATGAAGGAGGGAGGCTTGGTGGTCTTTACAGCCTGCCCAGTAATTTATGCACCAAACCAAAGAGAGCTGAGCAAGGAGGGTTCTTTCAATGACTTTAATAGAAGGTGACCCTGTCATCTGGCAAATCTTTTAGAACTCCGTAAGCTATKTAAGGCTGAAGTTTCACCTTTAAAAGTGATGCAGACACTTCAGTTCCTACATTTGCACAGTAAGCTGAAGCAGAGGCTGGGCTTTTAACTTAATTAGATGCCTTTGAAAGCCTGAAAATCCTAATTCTCTAAGTAACTGGCAACTGACTGAATATGGAAAACTTCCAGAAAGCTACCCTGGCTGCTGGTAGCTACAGTGATACTTGAAACACATCCATGYGCTAAATGTATAATTGTTACAGAGAACCATCTTTTAGTGACACTTACCTGTATGCCTATATGAACATAAATTTCCTAAAAGAATTGGTTGTTCTCCAATTCTAATTGGAGATTCTTAATGTGCTGCCATAAGTCTGTATATTTTATCTGGACAGAATGGATGTAATTAATTCAAGAAATCATATCTGAATCAAAGCAAGAAAGGATTCCCTGAAACTGTGAGTGACCTTTTCAGCACAGATCTCCAGCCACAGACTAGAGATGCTTCCCAGTCTGACCACCAATAACTATTACTTGAATTGGCTTTTTCAACCACCTGGGCACCTAACTGATCTTGATTTAGTCTGTGGGTTTCACCACAATTTGTCACATATGACCATATCAGTAGTCTTAAGACAAAGTATCTAATTTATCCCTTATTATCCCTGAAAAAATGAAGAAAATTAGGTTGGATTGACACAATTTGTTCTTGATAAATAGGTGCCATAACTGCTTTTATCACCTTGTTACCCTCTAAATCCTTATAATTCAATCACACGATAATTTCTTCTGGCATCTTTCCAGGTGTYGGAATTAAGAGAATGATTCCTATTATCCTATAGATACAGGAACATCTATAATTCATTGGCAGCTTCCTTTATATATCTTATTATACCTGTTCCCTGTATCAAGATTAGCATTATTATTTGCCCTTTTTGAGCACTGTGGGATCTTTTGTACAATTTAAAATCTTGATTTTAAATGCCAGCACAGCCTTCATAATTGAACTTTGAGATTATAACATTATTATCATCTGGGTGCTGATTTCTGCCTCACTGTGGCTGTCAGCCAAATGTCRTAATGCATACAATTAACAGATTTGCTTCTCAGCTTACTGATAACAAAGGAAGCACAAATAATTCATGGGCAGAGGCACTGGTTCTTTGATGTGATTGAACTCTGATCCTTTCAGCACCTGAAGGGAGGCTGGCTGAAGGCAGGGCAGCCTCATTAAGGCAAAGAAAAAGAAAAAAAAAAGCAGAGGGAGAAGAGGAGGATGCAGGAGGTGCCCCCCACGCTGGGTGCTGTGACCTCTGCTGGGCCAGGTCCTGCAGCTCCCACCCTCCCACCATGACATGGAAACAGGAGATTCCTTGGGAAAAGACAAAAAAAATTATGTCCCAGACAAAAAATACAGACAAAATAATGTCTCTTATTACAGGGTAGCTTTTTTCCCCCCCAGAGGTTGGGGAAAATTCCTGATGAGCTCCTTCCATCTGGTATACAGTCCCTTTGCACTGGGGCAGTTCAAAGAGCCTGCAGTGTAACTGAGAATTGAGGACAGCATTTATTTATAGTTTGATAGCCTTATAAAAGCTGGAGAGCTGAGCTCACAGCAGTGTGCTTATTTATGTTTTAAACTGCTCATGCAGCACRCTACTGCCTTGCAAAGTGTATGCTGGAGCTCCTGCATACCATTATATATGGCTCTTTGTAAGGTTCAKGGCACAAAGGGAAAAAAAATGGTGAAATTAGACTAACTAAATGGTTGATATAAAAATTAAAGTAGCTGAGAGAACTGGAGAAAAATTAATAGCCCAGCTCTCAAACAAAGTAACCTCCAATGCAGTTTGCACCTGAATCCATTTTTCACAGTAGAAGAAAAAAGTATCCCAAAATTCTGAGTGAGCCATTAACTCTGATTTCAGCTCCTTGTGACATTATAAAGGATTTGAACCTTGCACTGGAAGTTTTATAGCGACAACTCAGCCTCTGACAAAATCTCAGAGCAGTGTCTTACTGCAAATTATATTTGCATCACACTTATCCTCYCTTTTACTATCAATGTACCATCTTTTTCCCTCTGTAACCCAGAGGGAAATCAAAGCATCACTGTTCCATTATTACCCTTTAATAGTCTTTCCAGTGATATAAAGGAGAATATTAATATCCTTCCAATGACCTCACCTAAACTGCTAAAAGCTAGGAGGGAAGTGACAAGTTTGCACCTAAAGCACAGAGATGAATTTTTGAAGTTAATGGAAGGATTTCACCCCTGGGTTTTAATCCTGTTCTCTTTTTAACCTTTTAGCTTCAGTTTCCTCAGCTGTAATATGGAGAAAGTAGAYTCACATGCAAGTCAACAGCACGATGTTGTTGAGTACAGTTCAGCCAGGAGCTGGCTGTGCTGCCAAAGAAATAGTGAATATTGTCCTCTTGCAAGAGTGAGGTACCCACACTGTTGCTGCAGCTCTGCCTGGGGAAGCAGCTTTGCTCTGCAGAGCTCAGTGAGGTGGGTGGAGACAGCTTGGAGGGCTGCAGGGACTCTCCTGGAAGGTGCAGACTCTTTGCACAGGGTGAGGAGATGGTGGGTATGGAGCAGGTCTGTGGTGGTGCTCACAGGAGTCCCAGGAAGAGGGAAGGGACAAGGATCTGACTCCATGTATCAGAAGGCTGGTTTATTATTTTGTGATATATATTATATTAAAAGAAAATGATATATTAAAACTATACTAAAAGAATAGAAGAAAGGATTTCATCAGAAGGCTTGAAAGGAAAGAAGGAAGAATGATAACAAAAGGTTSYGACTCTCAGAGAGGCCGAGCCAGCTGACTGTGCCTGGCCATTAATTAGAAACAACCAACATGGACCAATCCCAGATGCACCTGTTGCATTCCACAGCAGCAGATAATCATTGTTTACTGAGGCCTCTCAGCTTCTCAGGAGAAAAAATCCTACGRAAAGGATTTTTCATRAAACATGTCTGTGACACAGGTCCAGGAGAAGGGGCCCAGCCCATCTCCTGCCCCCAGGCTGTGGGCAGTCCTGCTGCTGCTCCCGGGGAGAGCATCCAGAGCAGCACCAGCAGCTTTGGGGTGGCAGAGGAGCCCACCTGCCCTGGCTGCAGATGGACACTACCCTTCATGGTGGTATGGGACTTGTCCATCAGATTATTAACACCTCAAGTAGCACAKTAATGGCATGAGCTATGTTTTTTCTCAATAATGCTGTTGCTGAAGCCCTGCTGATGAAAGAGCAGAGGAGGTGGCTGCCAGTGTTGTGCCAGATGTGCTGATCACTGGTATGAACACTTTAAAATTCACAAATCTAATGAACAGTGTAATCACTGATGAATGGTTGCTCTTAAGAAAGCTAAATTAACAGTGAAAGAAAACTTAAAGGTGACCAGCAAAGGAAATGAAATCATAACTCAGTTCTACAGACAGCTTCTTYCTGATCTGTACAAAAGTCTGGGGGAAATGACGGTGGTTAATTATCTCGCTTGTTCTTTACATTAAAAATACACATTTTGACCATTATGGAAAAGCTGGGGGATGCACGAAGTTTTGACATCATAAAAGAGAAAGGAGAGAAGTTGGTAATTTTGGAGGAAAAGTCATGATTAGTCAGAATGTGAAACAGGATTGGGGCTTGTTGGTGCTTACTAACACTTTCATACAGCTGGAGATGAACAGCCTGGTTCAGGACACTACAGCTCATCTTCTTTAAGAGGTCTGTGCTTATGGTCTTTGAGATGGGAAGCACAGTTTCTGAGGTATATGGAGGTTCCTTTATCAAAATCCAGTGAAGGTCAAATATTGCAAAATTATGAAATAGCACAAAGGATAAACAACAAATGTTCTAATTATCATGTAGGATAAAAAAARAGAACATTTCTTATCTCATGAAAGGCGTCTACTGACTGTAAAGACTGCTCCAGAGGTAGTCAATGCAAAATTAAGACCCATGTTTTCTGAAATGCAGTATTTAATTTCAAAGGAGACAGAAAAAAAGATTAGATTTTGAAATACCATCTCTGTCCTTTTTGTACTAAACTTGCTGTTTTGATTGAATTTTAGAGGTATCACAAGAAAAGCTCAGAGCCTGGCCCACATCCAGAGGTTAATGTTTAGTCTTCCAAATTCATTTTTTAAATCTGGTAATAACCCAGTTTCATTTCTTAGATTTGTTGCTGCTGGTTCCATATTTGGAATATGGAAATACTCAATCAAATCAAGGAAATGCCAATCCTCAAGCATGCTTGGCTTTTAAATTAGCACTCAAAGTGAGGAATCTACCTAACTGTAGAAAGAGGACTAGTTCCAAAAACAACTGAACAGCTAAAAGAGTAGGTTTGAGTTTGGTGATATAGCTGTAGGTTTCCTTTCCACCTGGGAAATAACTGTAATATTTTTAAAGATCTACTATCTAAATCTGTAGAAAAATCTGGACTGTTTGTAAAAATAGAGGAATTTCAAAGAATTTCATATACTCATTTTTACATGTTTCTTTAATTAAACTAAGACTTTTGTTTGTGCTGCCAGGATTTGAGAAAACCAATTCAATCTGTGATACAAACCCTTGATCCTGCAAGTATTTAAGCTGCTGAGGAATGTTACTCATTTGAACAGTCTCATTAAGCACTTTGTACCATGTTTACAATGTGTTTCAAACATGGTTATACCACAGCTTTAGGATTTGTTCGTGTACTGGTGACTCATGACATGAGTCCTTAATGCATTTCTAAAACAGAACTGTCTCATTACCATATTACAGCCAAAAACTGTGATAAGGATTGGTATCCCTCAAGTGATGGTAAATGTCATTCTCCCACTAAAATTCTACACCTGTACCTCACATTCTGCAGAAAGACAGAGATTACTGAAGGACCTGCCTTCAAAAAAAACCAAAAACCAAAAACCAAAAAACCCAAAAAAACCAAACTAAATGAAACCCCAAAACAAAACAAAACAAAAAAAACCCAAAAACCAAACAAAATGAGACCACAAATTTCCCTTTTTCTCCCCCTGTGAATAAAACTGGAGGGAGCATGTTAATAATTACAATTTAATTTAAAATGTCCCTTGAGCTTACAGTGAGTGGAACCAAAACTGTGACTCTGCAGCACATAAACATCCTGCTGAGAAGGAGGACAGCTTGAAGGCTGGCCTCTATTTTCTGAATTTATTTACTCTGTTTACTTTACTTATTCCAAAGGAATCCAGTAGCAACTCTGTAGAAACCAGTGACCTATGCTTTGGTGTGAGAGAGAAGAGAATCTGGCCAGTTGGACCAAGCTGCTTCCTGCCACTTCACTACCAGTCTTTGGGGTAAAATCTGCCTCTACCCACAACACTGTGCTGACTCTCTCTGCTCAATTTTCATAGGCTCTGTATCAGGATCAGGGAAAAGAGGGAGGAGGCAGGTGAAAAAGGCTGCTTTGAAGGGAAGTCTGTAATTGTTTGTAAATAACCACAGGATTTGGGGGTAGGTATTGGATACTGAAGGTCATTTGAAGTGGTGATTTTTCTTGTATTTTGGAAGCCTTGAACCTGAGACCTCACCATAATTTTGCATGATTTTTATACATTACTGATTCATATCACACCATACAGATTATTAACTTTAGGTAATTACAGCMATATTCATTTGCCCAATAGTTTGTTCTTATTGGACAATATTTTGCTTCTATCTCTAGAAACATTCCCAATGAAGACCTTTAGTTCTGAGGATATTTAAAGAGAGGAAGTTTGGGGATCCACCATGGATCGCAAGGCTGAGGAGAAGAGAAAGCAGCGCCACAGCCTGGCTTTGTTGGAGCAAGTGAAGAGCATGAAGGAATCCACACAGATGATCGACGTGGTGCTGGTTGCAGAAGGCGAGAAGTTCCCCTGCCATAAGGTGGTGCTGGCTGCCTTCAGTGCCTATTTCAGAGCCATGTTCACGTGTGGCCTGGCAGAGTGCACGCAGAGGGAGGTGGTGCTGCACGATGTCTCAGCCGAGAGCGTGTCGGTGATCCTGCACTACATGTACAGYGCCGAGCTGCGCCTCACCAGCCTCAACGTGCAGACTGTCGCCCTCGCTGCCTACTTCATGCAGATGGAAGAGGTCTGCAACATGTGTCAGAAGTACATGATGGACCACATGGACGCTTCCAACTGCRTGGGCATCTATTACTTTGCAAACCACATCGGGGCAGATGATTTATGTGACCAAGCGAGGAAATACATGTATCAGCATTTTGCTGAGGTGAGCTTGCAGGAAGAAATACTAGAGATTGAATTCCAGCAGCTGCTGACTCTCATCAAATCAGATGATCTGAATATTTCCAGGGAGGAGAGCATTCTGGACCTCGTCATTAGATGGGTCAAGCACAGCAGAGAGTCACGTTTGCAACACCTTGTTGAGCTCCTCAAGCAAGTGAGACTGGTACTTGTCAGCCCCTCTTTTCTCGTGGAAGCCCGGAAGAGGAACACAATGATTCTGTGCAATTCGGAATGCAGTGATATGTTCGAGGAAGCACTGAAAACCATCCAGCTGTCCAGGCACCCTTCCCTCAGCCTGCGATACGGCATGGAGACCACGGACCTCCTGCTCTGCATCGGCAACAACTCCCTCGGCATCAGGTCCAGGCACGGCAGCTATGCAGATGCCAGCTTTTGTTATGCTCCTGTGACAGGGAAGACCTACTTCATTTCCTCCCCAAAGTATGGAGAGGGCTTGGGATGTGTTTGCACTGGYGTTGTCACTGAGAAAAATGATATCATTGTGGCAGGCGAGGCAAGCGCCRTCAAAATGTCTAGACAAAGGACCAGGAACATTGAAATTTATAGGTGTGTACCCTCTGTCAGAAATCCCCTAATTATTGAAAAATTATTTTAAATAATGTCCCTGGGGACAAAAACAAAAAAAAGACCGTTACACAAAGCATTTTTTACGTGGTTTCTTTTTTCTTAGAGATYTTGATTACTTGGATCAATTTGTCACAACTTATTTTCACAGCTCTGAGATATACATACAACCAAATTCTTCTGAAAGAATGAGGAGTTACTCTTGTGGTATCTCTGAGTAAAGCAGCTCAATTTGATCAATGCATGTAGATTTTATATTCTCGTTACCCAAATCTCAGTATTTTCCTTGGATATTTCTTTTCTAGGTCATTAGCAGGGGGAAATGAGCCAAGTGATGATCCAATGAGCCCAGTAAAACAGAGAAAACATGCTTCTCTGTTGATATTGATGATAATGCTGCATGGATTAAATATGATGATTGATAGCTCAAAAAACTMATTCTGTTTTTACTCATATCCTTTCAGATGCACACATTTTAAAGAAAACCAGACATTTCCTGGATTAAAGATCAAATTTTGAAATGGTGACAGCATTTTCAAATGCAAATGCCTAAATTTGAGGAAATTAATTCATAGTGAGGCAGGTGAAGTGGCTTTCTTTTCAGCAGTGTTGGGTTCTCACTGCTCCCACTAATTTCAGCAGAAACTGTGATTGAGCAGCACATGCAAAATAAGTGTCTTCTTATCTTAATTAGGGTAAAAAATCTTTGAAAGGACCCCTAAGATTCCTCATACTAAAMATGCTTGATCTTGCAAATATTTGGCTCGATTTTATAACTTCTCTGTGAAGGAGAGAGCTCCTCTTGTCACTGTGCTCTTGTCACTGTGCTGAGTAAACGCTGACAATTAAAGGGGGTGACATTTCCAAACAGGCTGATGGGACCTGGGTGAAGCAGGGCATTCACAACTGTGGGTTTTCCTACAGATACCACCAGCGAGGAAACCACTTTTGGCACAGCCTGTGCAGCACTCAGCTCCGCGAGCTCTACGCACTGGGCACTGCCCGCAACGACCTCTATGTAATAGGAGGGCAAATGAAAGTGAAAAATCAGTATCTGGTCACAAACTGTGTGGAGAAGTATTCCATGGAGCARGGCACCTGGAGAAGCACAGCTCCCCTGCCAGTGCCACTGGCCTGCCACGTGGTGGTGACAGTGAAGGACAAGCTGTACGTGCTGGGTGGATGGACACCACAGGTTGAGAATTGTGCCCATTTACTTGTTTGCTTTGTGCRCTAACAGGAACTGTTGTGTAGTTTTACAGTGCTTCTTGCATGGGAAATCACATCAGTGATAACAGAACAATAAGTTGCTCACATTCCTCTGATTAAACATATTCTGTAGGAAAACCAGACAGGGTGAAGAAGAATAATATCCATCTATGCTATCCTCACTGTAAATAYCAACTTCAGGAGGGGCAGTTTTTATTCACAAAGATGTTGACAGTGGGCAAGAGTTTAAAATACATCTCCTTTGTCATTRTAGGTTCCATCCCTTCTATTCCTTATTTACCATCCTCTTAATTTTTCTAGGTATAATTCATAATGGCATTTAATCATACAGGGACCCTTAACTGTGCCCTGTCTTCAAAAACCATGTACACAGGTACACTTCAGGGACAGATTTCTATATGACATTTAAAGTTCACCTTGCTTTCTCAGGAAGCTTTCTTGGTTAACTAAAGTTAATTCATTTGATTTTCATTAAATTACATTTTAAATGAAAAGTCAAAGCATTCTCTAGGAAACAGAGTCCTTTAAACAATCCATTTATTTATTTCTGTTGCATTGCTTGGCCATGTAAAGTTTTTACAGGGATTTTCAGCAGGGCCACAGATACATTTTCAGTAGTACAGAGATTATACARAGCTACTCTGCAAGAAAGATGGGTGTCAAGGGCAGTGCTCACTCTCTCCAGTTGCTCCCAGTGCAAAACATATTTTTTTCAGAGTCTAGCCCTTTTTTATTTATTGCTTGGTGAATTTCAAATTTGAGTGCTCAGGAAAAAGCCCCACATTCACTTGACAATGAAGTGGAGCATCTGTAAAGCTCGTTGCAATATGTTCAGACTGTCATCACAACTCAATGGTTTCTGTCCTCTTGAAATAAATTATGTTTAAAGTATTTAAAAGTGAGATGCAGTCAGCTAACAAGACTTTCACCTCTTTGAATATTTTGAGTGCAGGAATCCCCAGGGAGGCAACAGAAAGATCAGAGAGTATTTCTGATAGAGAAACAACTGTGCAAGGGTATCTCATATGYGAAGAACTAAAATATGAAAACACTTAATGTAGAAAGAATCTGTCTGTAAAAAAAAACTTGAACTGAAAGACATGTCATATAACAAAGATAGATGTTGAAGTCAGAAAACGAGCTTCRTTAAGCTTTTTTCCAGAACAGATTGTGAGAGGGAAAAGTGGCTTAGAAGCACAAGTCAGGAATATTGAGCCAAGAATAATTTTTTAAAACCCACCTAAAGTAGATACCTGCCTACCAGTACTATCAGTAACAATGCATGTGTGTCTGAGTTTATATAGAAATAGGTCTGAGATGAGCAGATTAACAGCAATTGATCAAAACCCACAGCTTTGTAAGATTCTGGTGTACCTGCACAGACCAGAACAAATTAGCTAAAGTTCTCAAAAAAGTGCTTTGAGACCAGCACTAAGAGTGCTGAATTCTTCTGGTACCATCTATCTTCCCCCTGTCAGATGCAGTGATTGCCTGTGTGAGGTTACCACAGTTGCACTGGGAAAGCAAATGAGCTGGCCAGGCCAGGGGCTGTCCCTGTGCTGGATGGAGCAGCACTGAATGTTCTGTCAATCCTGAACAAACACCAACAACAGCATTGACAGAGTGCCTTAAATGCATGTGTCCATTACAGGACAGAGAAAAATACCCTTCCCACTCGGGCTTTGTAATTGAAATAAGACAATTCAAAGTCAAGCCAGAACATAAAATAACAGCTTAGAAGGGCAGGGACTCGCTCATAGCAGAGCTGCTCTGCTCAGCATCGGGCTGGCCCCTGATGCCAGCACAGTTAAAACCCAAAGCAACACCAGCCTTGCTAACTGGGGGCTGTTAAAATGGAAGAAAATTTTTGGTGAGGCTGAGAGGAAGATTTCAGACTCCTGAGACACAGAGAAGTGCTGCTGGAAGTTATGTGTTCTGTACACAGAGAGAACAGGGTGCACTCCGAGGAGAACGTTACCACAAAAATGAGGTTGGATGTGAATTTACAGCATGTCAAGTGGTGTCTTCTCCTAAGTACATGTTTAGTCTGTGCTGAAAATACTCAGCTTCCAAATACCCCTCTTTCAGTGAATAAATTAGCGTTTCACACTTACCACAGAGAAAGAACATGCCCCGGGCACTTACAGGGAATAACCAAGGGGCTTTATATTTACTCTSTAGTTTGCCTCCTACTATCTTGTCCATGACATTAGTGTTGGAAAGGTTTTTTGGGAAAGAAAAATAACAAGAAAASAAGGACACATGTAACGCCATCACAAGTAAGCAAAGTATTTCTCTCCTTCTCACTCTCTCTRTGTGAAAACTTTCATCCCAAAATATTTCAGAATCCTCCCTCCACATCCCACTGCTAACATTCAAGGGTGTCATACCCAGAAAACAGCATCTGAATTCCCTGCATTGTATAAGACAGGCAGAGAAGGGGGAAGAAGATTAGAGAGAACAAGAGGAGTAGGAGTGAGTATAGAAAGTGTTTTGGCAGCAAAGATATAGCAAGGGGGTTAGGAGCTTATTATGAAAACTATTGAAGTTACAGCTGTTGAACACCAACATTACAGTGGTTCGGCTGACTAAATAAATATGCAAATGTTTTCTAGGATAAGATATATAAATATATATAAATAATCACACACATATATATGTATGTATGTATATACATATACATCATATACATATACATATACATATACATATACATATACATATACATATACATATACATATACATATACATATACATATACATATACATATACATGTGACTGAGAAAGGCCAGCAAAGTACCTGACTGAGATTCATGGTATAGTCTGAGTAATAGTGGAAAGAGATTTCAACATTTATCATGGAAATAAAGACAGACTGGTTTTCCCTCATTATTAGTAGGACTGCACAGCAGCCTTGTGGAAGGGGGTATGATCTTCCAGAGCTGGGAACCTTAACCCTAACCCTAAATGTATTGTTAGGACCCAAATTCTTGGCTCTATTGCTGCAGGATAGAGACATCCACTTATTCCTTCGCTTCTACAGCAGACTCCCAGCCACCAGCCATGGGTGCTGCTAAACCCTGGGGAGTACAATCCCCCCCAGCTGTAATTGATGTGTTTGTGCTATTTATCTGCCGAGCTGTCTGCTGTGATGAACTGCCTGCAGGCATGTGTGGAGGGCTCCAAATGTTGTGTTATTACATGGCTGTCATATTTCATGCAGATGGATCTGCCTGACGAGGAGCCGGATCGATTGAGTAACAGAACGTTTTGCTACGACCCAGGCCAAGACAAATGGGTGGAGAGAGCCCCAATGAAGTTCTCCAAGTACCGCTTCAGCRCTGCCGTAGTCAATGGGGAGATTTATGTCTTGGGTAAGAGGAAACAGATTTTTAACAGATAGGACCATTACTTTTTCTCCTTTCCAGCAATTTGCCTTTGTGAAGTGAAATATCTCACCCTTTGTTACGTACTGTAGGGCAAAGTACCTCGTACTAAATGGGGAGTAATGTCTAGAATAACTCCTGCTTGTCTAGAATAACTCCCTAAGCTGCAGAAAAGTGTATCTAGTGAGATATTAGGAAGTTCTAAGCTTAATAATGGGGCTCTGTGCATTGTGTTTTCAGGCTTACAAGCAAGTATTGTATTCAAAATAAGCAAGTATTGTTTTAACCAAAGGTACATGTGCTAATAGTGGCTGGATAGAACTACTGTCAATGTGCTTTTGCTTTGTGTGATTGGTCAAAAACCTTATAAAGTGAGTTGTAACATTAAGTTCTTTGTCTGCTGCCTGGGATGTGAGCTGATGGCATCTTCCCATTGTCATAACCATGTAATGAGACTGATGCTGGAAAATAAAACAGCTCAAGGCACATTCCCAACAGTCCTGTCCTGTTTGTGATTTGTACATAGACCRTGGCCAGCGATAAATGGGGAGTATTTTTATAAAGTTATTTGTTCCCCACATTATTTCTTCATTCTGTTATTTATGTGGATTAAATTATGTGAATGTGTAGTGTTCCAGATTTGTGCAACAAAGATATTTTTCTTTGGGGTGCCAGTGTGTAGCATAAAAAATAATGAATTCTAAAAGGCGAGTAGAGAAGCCTTGAAGCACCATTTCACAAGTGAGCAGTGAAATGCTAAGGAATATATGCAGCATCCTGAAGGAAAGGCGTAAGGACAAAAAAATTTTGATTTCCCAAAGCTAACATCATAATTGTCTCCTGGCAAAACTCAGTGAATACTTCTCTTCCACCTATCTCAACACAGTGCATTTCAGAAAAATAATATTTCTTTTTGCCAATTTTTGATTGAATCCTTTCAGGTTTTTTGTTTCAAAACAGTACTTTGACCAAAAGTTTTACAATTTGTGCAAATGAGTTCAATAATCTCCTACCTGCCCCAAAATCTTTTGCCCCAAAATATTATTGCTGATAGATATATGACTGGAAAGTTCTTGGGGAAGTGAGGAAAAATGTTCATCCAGTCAATCTACAGGTGGGCTGTGAGTGATTCATGCCCTTCCATGCTCMCATGGTCTCATGGGCAGCTTTAGGTATGAAGAGAACAGCAATTCTATCGGCACCTCCGGACCATTTCAATCCCCTCTGCTTCAAACTACTCCTGCTTACAAGCTGATCAAAGTGAATACAAAAATACAGTGTTGTCAGCTTAATATACCTCCTATATCAGGGTGTTCTGGCTTTGTCTGGGTTGTTACATACCAGGRATAAAGCAGTTTGTTCCTGGCTCACAATACAGAAAGGGAGGTGTGCAGGAAAGGTGTCTTTGAAGCAGAAGAGGAAAGTGGCTTTAATGCTGCATTTGTCTTCTTTTAGAGAAACTTCTTTCTCTTAAGTGGTTTGAGAGAGGCCCATAGGCACAACCAGGAGGAAGGGTGAAAGAAGCTCACATGGAAAAGTGAGTTTTGAAAGMAGAAAGTTGGGTCATTATTGTCAAAGGTTAGTGATAGAGAATGTCAGTGTGCTGTTAAATAATGAGAGTGTTGGCTGCCCAGATTCAAAGGTGCTTTGAAAACATGGAGACTTCGTGCTTTGTAAAAGGTTAAATACATATAATTATTTATACTGACACTGATGCTCTAATGGGGCAGCAGAAGCAGCTGGAATAGCTGGGCAGAGAACAGCAGCATTCATGTGTCTCACTAAGAACTGCTCCCAGATCAAGACCTCGAAGGCTGTGATGACACAGGGAGTCAGGGAGCAAAAAAAAAGCAGCTGCCTTGGGATGCATGTGATAAAACAAATTGACAGTCTTCTTCCCAGCAAGCCTGACACTGGCACAGGGAAAAGGAGTGGCTAATGGGGAAAACTGCAACCATTTTCTTCCCTCAAAATCTCACAAAGCAAGAAGCATATGTGAGCTGTTACAGTAATGAAATGTACAGATTGAACACAAAACACAGCCTTAAATCCACAAAATGCCTGTTTAAATGGCATTGAGGAAAATTCATGGTCTTGTAGACCTTCAGAAGCACTTTGCTAATTAAAAAATAAAAAGCCTTGGTTTTGTGTATGTAGCAGCCAGTGCTGCAGTGTTCAGGGAGGTGAACACTATCTTGAATTCTTTCTTACCTGCTGGCCAATACCAATAATTCTGTGTGTGTGGGAGAGAAAACCTTTCCTACAACCTGATCTGCACATGGCTGGCATCAGGGTTTTGCTCTGTCTCCATCACTTTGCTGGTTCACACACCTTCCCATGGCAATCTTTATTTGAGCCCATCCCTAAGGGAACCAATGCACTTAATGCTTAGGTGAACAGCTTGCTGCATTGGATCCTTCACTCTTCCACTAAGTCTAACTAAACATTCCTAAAGGCACTGTTTGTTCTCAGTCTTAACAGTGCAAACCTGGGCTAATTTTGCTGTAGTGGACAAACTTGCTTGTGATTTATACCAAGGGTAACTAAGGTCACACACTGCTCCAAGTAGCAGATTTTTGAGAGAGATTGGGCTATTTTTACCATTACATTTCTGAGCCTGCCTCCCTTCTGATGCTCTGCCCACTCAAGGTGTAACTGCAGCAAGTGCAGACACAGATCAGTTACTGTCAGGTAGCAGGAATATCAGTTGCAGAGAAGACACTTTGACCTAGGTCTGGGCTGCTTTCACAACCTCCTCATTGCCAGTTTTCAYGAACCTTGTAAGAACTTTAGCATCCATAAATCTGCAAAATTTAGTTGAAACTGGCCAACAGGCACAAAAGCTATGTAAGGTAGAGAAAATAATGTAAATGCAGATAGAGGCCACACATATAATTGCATGAGTCTTGTTTTCTTGGGAAATTAAATAATATTACRACTCATTTTTTAATTGAAAGACAAGTCTGAACCAAAAATAATTGGTCAAAAAATTCTGCCTTTGAATATGCTGGTTTAAATCCACCTGCAAGAGTGCTGATGGAAACGGAGATTTATCTGTTAAAATTAAGGAGACAACGTGCTAACGTTGCTAAATGTTAACCATCAGAGTCTGAAAACTCTGTGGAGAGATTAAAGCATTTTCCAAGACCTCTCAAAGTGATGAACCAATTTCCAAATGAACTTTGGCTGGAAACAGTGATACAGACATGATACTGGCATCCTACTCTGCAGACACCGCACGCGGCCTCATCTCCAGCTGTAAACTCACACTCACCAACTGTAATTAAACCTCACACAGAAAGAAAAAATCATTCCATGGTTTATCTGTGGGGACAGGTTCTTGTTACCTTGTGAGTTCTCAGGCTACTGGGCTATGAGGTGGGTCCAGCTCCCCTTTGGACACAATTGTGATGGTAACCCTGGCTGGGGGAACAGGCAGCTCATGGCATTGAGAGGAAGGCAGTGAAAGCGCTCCTAATCTGGCTGATGTGGCACTTGATCATGGAGATGATGTTCGGGAGAGAATGGGGATGGAATGAATAGAGGTTGATAGTGACAAAGCAAAGAATAGCAACTGTCATGAGGGTGGGGTAAAACCACTGCAGGCTCCCGAAAGCTGTGGATCCCTTGGACACCACCCTGCTTCATAAGGAGTGTCAGGCACTCTGGGAGTCTAGAAAGATGCTGTCAAGGATGATTTGTGCAAAAAGACACATTCTGAAGAGGATCATTGTAGGTATTTGTGGTAATTGGGAGTGTGGCTGAGCCTCATCATCCCCAATGGGCACAGCTGTGAGCAGCAGGTGAGCAGCACTGGCAGCAATGAGCCATGGAGTGCCCAGGGGCACTGAGCAACCACCAAAGGGAGCAGAGGGCACTCAGGTGCAATGCATCAGCAGCAGGGGATAAAAGGCTGGGCTGAAGAACAAGAAGGAGCAGATATTTGCAGCCTTCTGAAGTGCCCTGATGGTGCCTTGTATGGGTAGATACCTGATCTTTCTGATGTGGTAAGGTGTTACTGTGTATGTGTGGAAGCCTTCTCAAATTGTGTGGGGTTACTCTGTGTATGGTGGCTGCCTCAGCTGTGATAGATCATAGTTTGTCCTCATGTAGTGGCCTCAGAGATAGCTCAGGCATAATGTCTAAGCTTTTGTGCTGTGGAGAGAGAGGCTTTTGTTGAGTCTCTGCTCCCTAATGGGAGTTTCTCATGGTGAAATGTGTGTGCACAGAACTTGCACATCTGACAGGCCCCTGTGCAGCCCCAGTCAGGGGACACTCTGTGAAGGGGCCATTCAGCAGCATAGAATGGCACTGCTTGGGTTCCCACAGGGATCCCCCACTTCTCCTACTATTCTTGTTTTGGGGTGCACATCTCCACGGGCATCCTGCAGTCAGCTAAGGAGATCCCCTGGGGCTGCTGGAGGCAGAGAAAGGAGMAGAGGCACGGTGAAAACCGGTAAATGCAAGATATCTTCTGTATGCCTGGAGGRCCACACCCTGCCTCCCAGGAGTAAAAACATGAAATAAAGAGATAGTGATGTAGAGAGAGATTTCTTTCAAGCAAGCCTTGAAAACAAAGTCTTTAGATGAAGGAAGGTTGTCAGCTCTTTCCAGCAGGCTCTCTTGCACAGGTGTCAGCACACTGAGGGATTCTAGAGCACAGATGAAAAATCATTGCAGAGAAAGTTGATCCTCTCTAATGTCTGTGATGTATAAATGCAATTTCTATCAAAAAATATGAAGSAGAAAGAATTGATGGAATATTAGCTTTGAATAAGGTGAAGTAGCAGACTCTTTGATAGACAAGTTTTATTTTTGCTGTCATCCATGTAGGYGGAAATCTGTAGTAAGTAGTCTGCTGATGGCAGTTGTGTTAAGATCACTTTATTCTCACCCAGATCAGAATCTGATGCTTAGCCTTTGAAGTGTTAATTTCTGAAAAGTCCTGTTGGCACAGCACAGAGTATGTAGTCACTGTCCAAAAACCCTTTCCAGACTAATTGCCAGCTCCAGCATGTAAAACCTTAATGACTTAAATGGAATTATTGTAGAGTCAAATTGATGGAAGGAGAAAGAGAAGTAGATCAGAGTTTTTGGTCTGAGTARCAGCATTGTTCAAGAACCTGTACCGTGTGTCTTTATCAGCAGTCCTGCTCCATAATTGTCTGTTTGTTGTGCAATGTTCCTAGAGACTCTCATGCTATTTATACACCATACATAATCCTCATAAGTAAATGAACAGCATTTCCTAAGGCTCAAAATCCTTTCTCCTATTCATCTCTTCTCACTGCTCTCGGCTCTTTCTCTCCATATTTTCCCAGGAGCATAACTATATTTGTTGGAAAGCCCAAGAAAGAGCAGTATTGTGTTCTTAATGACAGAGGCAATTGAGACACTTTTGGAAGAAAACCAGATGGGAGAGCTCTATTTAAGGTCATGCATTTTAATCTCTCACTTAAACAAATATCCTTTCCAGCTACTTCTCTGAAAACTTATCACAGCCAACATACAAATTAGGAAAACTTATCCAAATGAATCCATTTGAATGCTATRTTCATTACTTCTGTTAAAACACACTCAGTAGAACTAGTGTCTCTGAAATACAGGTCACTGGTAAAAAAAAAAMAAGCTGTATCACTATGACAGCTTCAACCATGTGTTGCTTTTATGCTGTATAATTCCTGCTTTATAAATAATAAGGTATTGAAGGCCTTAGATGAGAAATCCTATTAGGGAAGATTTAGGAACCAAAGAATTTTTGTTTATCCTCCTCAGACTGGCGTCCTACCTCTTACAAATTAGGTTTTTTCCCCAGGCTCTTGCTGAAAGCTTCCTTTAGATGTTTTAAACAGTTAAATGAGGTTCAATTAAATACTGAACGTCTTGATCAAAAAATACTTATTTGAATGTGTACTTTGGGGTCTCTCTGGAAAAGAAAGTGTGTGTAGGAGGAACTGGAAGGAAACATTTTAGCTTTCATGCTTGAATATTAACTGTGCATTTGAAAAACACTTTCTTTTAAAATAAACATGTCTATTTATAAATATGCTTTGGACTTCTGACAAGTAGCAGCTTATGGGTCTGATTCTGAGCTTTTGTACCTGTGCAACAGCCTCCAAAGTGTCCATGTGCAGGAAGGAACCAAAACAGGCAGATAAATTGGTCTGATAGATGAGATTGAACTGCTTTCTACACATTTAAGTATTTTCAAAGGAAGTCAGAAAAGGCATTTTATGAGAAAAGGAGCTGAAACTGAACATTGACCATGCTTAGGAAGACAATAATCTGATTTTTCAGCCCTGCTTCTAATCAATCTTATGCCCTCGTGTCTTCTACAAGCTGCATTACCTCATCTGCTGTGCTCTGGSTTAGCAAAGGGTGACAGAGTTTCTTGGTTTCACCTTTGGAAGTGCCTGCCAGGGCTGCTTTATGGCTCCCTCATTTCTCTGCCATCCAGCCCTGCTTAGCAGAGGATGAGAGAGAAATAGAACTGCTGAGACTCAGCTTGAGTGCTGATAATGAAGGGAAATGTTACATAAGAGATTAGCACTATTAAATTCACTGTGCATTCCAGAGATCAACTTAATAATGAATTACTTTACAGGAGACAAATCTTGGATTTCATTTGCTTGTTGAAGAGGTCCTTTTTTTTTTCCCATTTCCCAGGTTCCTTTGATAAAAATTCAAAGAGGCACTACTAAGAGCACATATTGCTTGCTGTTGTGATCTGAGGACTCAGTTATAGGATAAAAAATGACACAGTCAGTACCCTGAGGGCACTAACAGCTCTTGATCACCCTGAGCAGCATCACCTGGGGCCTCCACCCACCCCTTCTGCCACAGGTCCAGGAGCATCAGCTAAACACAAGCCTAATGACCTAAACCCCTATGCCCTCTTCTGCACCCTGCCTGAGCTCCCTAAATGTCAGCCCCGCTTCATTTCAGCAGAGGCTCCTGCAGGAGCAGAGCACCAGCTCRGGTTTTCAGCTGCCCTATCCAGAGAACCTGAGATAAAGACAATCTTTGTGGTTTTAACTACAGTTCCCTGTGCCTCCACTWGCATTTGTGGTGGTTTCATAAAAATGAATGAAGAAGCCAGTGGCTTCTGGGTGATGTGAATTGTTGAATGATGGAGCACAAAGTGGCCAGAGCTGTCTGACACAGCAAGGGGGTTTCTTCTGCCAATTTGAAATCTCACATATTATATACATTGTAGACTATGAATAGCCTGGTTAATGTGAGATTGCTCCAATTGGCCGTAGATGTGAATTGTTTTAAATTGGAGACTTTTTTTGTTGGTGATTTTTGTATTCAGTTCTTTGGGAAGAATCCTGAGACATCCATTTCCATAGAGGAAAAAATATAYTTTCTCCCAGGASTAATTCTCAACTACTGCATCTGGGAACACAGRAAAACAGTGCTTAGGGAGTCTGATMTCCTCAGTTCTTTTGTTATCAACCTGTCAGTGTTAACATTCCTTTAAGAGAGGAGGTTGAAGTTCATGATTTCTTGTTTTCCATAATGCTCTTCTTCTGAGCTTGAAAATTAAATTTTACTCCCCTCTGGTTTTTCCTTCTTCCTTTCTATTTGCTGAGAAYTTAGTCTTGCTATTGTAAATTGAATATGAAATTGGATTTAGCTGAAATAGCTGTGCAGGGCTTAAATAAAATGGAAATGTTTTGTACCTTCAGGACTGTTGCTGATAGAGACAGGATTAAAAGAGGTTAAATATAGGTTGCTTAAACTACCCCATGAAGGTTTCATAAAACATGTAGTAGCTCTGAAATTCTTGAAAAGATGCCTCAATAGGTCCTGGAAAACTACTCTTCTAATAACTATACAGGAAAAATATTTGGTGGGAGATCCCCTGGACTGGCAGCTGAATGCCTTCATTAAAAGGTAATGGTTGTGAGGGKTTTTTTTTGCAAAAAGTCACTGACTGCTTTGTCAGTTTTGTACCTGATTAGTTGTGTTCTTTCTGAAGTTACCTTGCCCCACAGTTTCTCTATTTAGAAAATGACAATAAAACACAGTAAGAAATAAACAGCTATTGTGCTTCTCGAGAAGTTCAGGGCCATTTTGTTCACCTCCCCCTCCCTGCTTGAAATAATAAGGCAATCAGCTGAGTTATTGGTTTCTGACATGCTGCATGCATTCCCTAACTGGTACCATTTATTCCTCTGATTGAACAAGAACCTCTTTCATTTTTCACATKAAGACTTTTCTTTTGGGTGAGTGCATATTCTTCAGTGGGGTACAGTAACAACTGGGCTAATTTAAAAATATCTAGCTTGACAGCCAGCAGCCATCTGTCTTTGGCACCACAAWGATGTATTTTGAAAGGGTCAATTTAGTCTGTGGGGAGTTCTAATATTATTGGTTCCCAGTTAAAACTGCCTTGAGAATCTCTCTGCATTACCCTGCAGTCTGCAGACTGTACATAAACTGGTGGCAAATTGTTTTCATGCTGTATTCTATGAATCTGCCAGAGGAAGCTGTACAATCAGAAACAATATGAGATGAGCAATCAATTAAATAGCCTTATCAGTTAAGAAATTTGATTACTCTTAATATTTTCCTTGATAAATTTAGGGGAATACTGTCCTGTTCTAAGAGCGGCTCCTCTCTAATGAGGCATTAAGGRGTAGAGGAAAAGGCTGCACACGAGAGGATAATGCTTCTGGTGTAAAGAACAATGCAGTAATTAAATGTCTGAATTCTGAAATACCCCAAGGAATAGCTCAGTGAGCCTCCATCATGAGAAAGGCATCACCCTGCTGAGCCTTCCTTTTTGACAAGGAAATGATTAGCGAAATCCCATGACCACAGTTAATCTCTACCTCAGCTCTCAGGTGAAKCAAGCCTCAGAGGAGGAGCCCACCAGAGCAAAAGCTGCTTTAATTGAGGGTGTAACACTGAACACATTTCAGTGCCAGCCCTGTGTTAGCATGCACTAAGGGGCATCTAGTACCAACTGCAAGGACCTTGCTGGTGGGTACTGGGGCAAGTWAAGGTTCCCTGTGCTGGGAAAAGAGGTAAAAACCAAACTCACTGAAGGTTTTCAATTTCAAATATTGAACGAAATAAAATACTGTTAATTTCAGCCTGAGGAAARCTTCCTGCTGATGATAATGGAAGCTGAATTTTATTCTAATTTTTCTTCTCTGATGCAGGTTTAACTGATTTTTATATTTGCCCGACTCTAAAATGCAAATCAGGAACACAGTGCTAGAAAATTTGGAGCATTGCAGTCCCCGTTTATAGGGAGCTTCCTCTTCCAAACACTTTTGCAGAATGTACAAGAGATTTAAAAAATAACACAGTCCATTTTAAGAGGTAGGTGGAAAATCATATACAAGTAAAACTCAGAGCACTAGGGGCTCATTTCTCTGACAGACCAGCTAAACAGCACTAGGCACAATGTATTTGAAAAGCAGCTGAACCAGCACAGGTTGCACTTGCAGTCCTTTCCCTTTGCATATGCAAGGGCATAATTACATGCTTAGAATGCATTTTGKATTTGCACAATTGAGCAGCCCTGTATGTGTATCTGGAATGGCAGCCTCCATGTGGAAATGGCTYGCCTATTGCAGCCATTTCATGTTTAAAAGTAGCCACAAACACACACATGCACAAAAGAACTCCATCAGTGCTCATTACAGGGTATTGTGTCCATTGGCACAGATGGAAAACCTGCATGGGGAGGATGTCAGCATATTAATTCCTGAGAACCAAAGGCTGCAGATTCAAAATGTGGATTTGATCGCTGGAAGGGATTTGCAAAGGCAGAGTTTGCAAAGTACTGTCACTGTTTCCAGTGTGCATAGGGGTCTCAGGTACACCTGCAGGCTGGCCCAGCAAAAGGAAACTGGGATCTGTTTCAATCCTGCRTACTGACTTCAAGCACTCTAATTAACCACTCAACAGTAGGGCTTGTTGCTAATAACTCAGCTGGCTCTCCTGTGTGTTGAATGGGTTTGTTACTGGAATTTTATTTGCTTTAAGAAGTGTAATTTAGCATAAGATATAGGTATAATATTTATTGAAGAAAACTAACCAGGAAATGCAAATAATTGCTATTAATGTGTGAGGGTCAAATCCAACAACAGTATTTGAAAAATAGGTTTTGATCCATTGCAATTTGTCCAGCAAATAGAACAAATAATTATGACAATTTCCACCATATGGGAAGAAAACAAAACAAAATACCTTTGTGTTTTGAAGGCATTCTGCTTGTCCTTCCTTTGATATGAGGCTTCAGAAGGGATCTTGCTTTGGTGTCTGTGGATAACGTGCTGTAGCTTCTGATTTGTGTTCTCTCACAAACTTCTGAAGCTGCAAAGAGGAAAGAGTGGGAAATGAGAAGATGSAAACAGAATGCAGCCAGCAATGTAGTTCACAGCAGAACGTGGGACTGCCACATTTCACCTTTGTGTCTTTTGCAGGAGGAATTGGGTGCCTTGGTTATGACAGAGGACAGACACGGAAATGCCTTGATGCAGTGGAGATTTATAACCCYGATGGAGACTTTTGGAGGGATGGACCCCCTATGCCTTCTCCCCTCCTCTCCTTACGAACCAACTCCACCAGCGCAGGCTGTGTGGAAGGGAAGCTSTACCTCTGTGGAGGATTTCATGGAGCAGGTACTAAAATGAGTCCAGCATTCTCTGGGTAGTTAAAATCAGTTCCACGGGRCACAGACTGACCTGATGAGTGATCAGCCCTATCAGATGGCACTGGCATGCCCTGGAGTCACAGACCTGATTCTGCACTTTGGACTGCCAGCTCCTAATGTCAATATGAAATGGGTTCTGTTTGACTTTTGTTTTTTTTCCCTAACAAAACACAAAAATTTAAGGCTGTTTCTGATCTGTTTCTAAACCTGTCCAAATCTGAAACCTCAGCAGAATTATTCTGGATTTACATTTAGAGTTACAGAAATGAGGAGCTTAGTGTTTTATGGACATTAGAGAACTTGAGCATATTTTTTGAAGATTAAGGCCCTGTCCATCAGTCCTTTGCCATGCTATTTCACTCTGCTTGCTTACTTACATGCTTTTTGTAATCAATGTTGAAAAAGCTTGTGTGCTTAATGAGGACCCTGGGTAGGGAACTGAGATAYGAAAAGACTGAAGCTCCAGATCTGGTGATTTTAAATAATCGTAGCCCCAGGGACACCTTTCTTCTTTTAAGTCTTCTTCCTTCCAACTTTGCTTGGCTTTATTTAGATCTCCAGTGCATATAACCTATTTTTTTTATTATAAATGCAAAGGATTGCAAAACAAGCACACTTAAATGATTCCGCTACGTACAGCGGCCACCTCAAATTCCTTTCTAGGAGAAAGCAATAGCACAGATAGCAATAGCAGTTATCCATGGCTGATAAATATCATGTCAGCCTCACTGTTGACCAGGAGTGGTCATGTGGTATCACTGGGAGACATGTCCTTCTCATTACAGTTTTAYTTGTATAACAATCTCTAAACTTAAAGCTGCTGTTATTTCAGAATGATGATTTTCATCAGCTAGTCCACAACTTGCCTTCTGCTTGCATTTGCTACTGTTTGAGGAAGCTGCTTCCTGAAAAGAATTGTTTGGTGTGTTCCATGTCATCTCTGATGGAAGTTCTGTGACGTCAGAGAAATTTTGCTTATCACAAATCTGTGTTTCCATAGCAAACCTTGGGCCATTCTAGTTGTGTTTTTTCTCAGCAACATTATGAAAGAGCCTAAAGTTAGTGGGTAAAAATTTCAAAAGGCTAATCACGGGAAGTGGTTGAGTCACCATCCCTGGAGGGAGATAAAAGGTGTGTAGATGAGGAGCTTGGGTACGTGGTTTAGTGGTGGGCTTGGCAGTGCTGGGTTAATGGTTGGACTGGATGATCTTAAAGGGTTTTTTCACCCTAAACAATTTGATGACTCTGTGATCATTAACAGTGAAAAATGAAGCAATTTTTTTTCCAGATGACTAACAGATTAATATGAGATTTTCTGACTAGTGTAACTTCAGAGCCATGAAAAACACTTTCTGTACAATGCCACCACATTCTGTCACTGAGTCATGTATAAAGAGTGGTTGTTCTGGGAGAGGCTGAAAGTCTTCCTGTGGATTTCAAGAAGGCTGTCTTTTGTATATTTGTATAATGCCAGCTCAATGGGGTCCTGATTCCTCCGCTACTATTGCAATCTGTATCATTATGTATAGAACTCCTTTGCACTAATAGTGTTATTTAGATTGGAAAACAAGAAGTCAAAGTTAGAAAATGACAGTTTTGCAGTTACCTGTGCAACCTGACTTCTGACCCCCTACAGAAGCATTCTGTACACCAGTAAAGAAGTGGTGTGCAGTTGTGCTGTTAGGCAGTCATTAACAAGGCARCCAAAATAAGAGTCTCACTGTCAAATCAAGTGTAACCACATAGTTTAGGAGTTKAGAGGAACCTGTGCCTTAAATAGRGGCTTSTTAATGTGACTTTCAAGTTAGTACAGGAACAGGGCTTTCTAAATGGTCACAACATTAGCAGCTTCTGGCTACATCATCGAGACAAGGATGGGCAGAGGCCATGARCTGAGGGTGGAGATGTCACCTGGCTGGCCTCTCTCCCTGGCCACATGTTCTCTGCATGCTGGAAAGGGTTCTTGCCTGATGAAGAGAGGGTTATTACTCTTTGGAGTGAGAGAGGGTTATTACTGCCACGTGGGAGCTTGGAGAGGGTGCCTTGACCCTGCACTTTCACAATTACAGCTGCTCAGCAGCTTCAAGGTACAGAACAGCATGTGCTTCTGCTGCCTTAGTAGAAGACAGTATTATTTTAGAATGTTTGTTTGGTTTTGGTCTTTGGGCTTCTTGGCATGTCACTTTGGTTTTAGTGAGGGATGTGACTGAAAGAGGATATTCCAATTTTACAAAACATTGTAATTTATTTTCATCCAGTCGGAGTTCTTGGAACAAGCTGGAAGCACAGCTGTAGTCTTTGGGTTTTCTGCCTGCTGAATGCCAAAGGACTTCTGTGATCATTCAAGAATAAGCACAGCAAAGAAAAAAAAAAGGGAAATAAGCCAAAATCACTGCTGCAATGGAAGTCTTAGCCTATAGGGCTGAAACTAGCCCCCTGTATAGTATAGATCAGTCCCAATCTCTTCAGCCTTCACTTGCCTTTGCATTTTCTTAAACCCACTCTTGATCCAGCAGGAAGTTGACCTGGTAAAGATGTTGTTTCATGTTAATTTTTGACTGGTATGTGTCATGCTCCATGTGCCTTCCTGCATGTGTATAGACCTAAGTGGATCATTAGAGCCCAGAGATGCTGTAGCCAAAGCTGAAAAGTAGTTGATAACTGCTTAAGGGGCCCCAAATTTGAAAGAAAGGATAAGTACTGCTCACCTACCATCTTTTCGGAGTCCCATGTGRCAACTGAAGTTTTGTGATTGCAGAATTCCCATTTCATATGTGTTRCCTGTCACAAGTCCTTGTCTACCTGAAGGGAAGACAAATGGTGCAGCCCTAACATCATCCACAGGAGAAAAGGAAGAAAAACTGCAGCTACTCAAGAGGGAAGTCAGCTTGGCCAGATGACAGTAGCAATAGGAGTCCTTCTAGAAGATRAGTGAACTCCAAGGTGTGTTCAAGCTCCCTCTGAACTGCAAGGAATATTTTTCAATGTTGAGATACGTTGGAAAGGCTTGTAAGGCTTCCCCTGCTGAGGCTTGCTCAAGTTAGGAACTTGTTCAAAGCTGGCCATGGAAGAGGAAAKGGGATTAATTCAGCTGAAGCTCAGACACTTCTCTGCAGTGCCTACACTAAGACCTTGGTAACCCTGGGCTCCCTGCAGCAGATGGAGARCCACAGACACTTCAGAGGGAGGTTCAGATCCTTGGTGCTTTATAGCTGCTCTGAARGAGCAGAAAGAAATTCAGAATTCAGAGGAGCTCTCCTTCTCTTAAAGCTTCATGTTTAAGTCAGGACGTGAGGGATTCTAACTTGGCTTACCTAGGGCAAACACATCAGAGTGTCTGGTTTGATGGTGCAAACACCTGAGAGACCTCTGTATTGTTACCACTGACTGATYAATGTTGTATGTTTCTACAGTCATAAGTACCCAGAAAACACACTTCTTGTTTCGAATTTGTCTCCTCCTTAGTGAGACTTGCAAAACTTCATCTGTTGGCCAGTTGTTTATACAAATTAGCTCATTTTCTACTCAAACTTCTGTGGTAAACAGGAGCCATTAGCCTGCTTGTCTCASCTCCAGCTCATGAAGCATTGTGTCACAAATGTCATTTTCTAGCACTGTCGTAGCATTCATCAAGATAATCACAAGGGTTTAGTTTTTTTCCATTAGTTTATAGTTCAGCACAGAGTGAAAGCATTACCCCAAGTATGAATACTCAGCAGGGCTCTGTGTGCAACAGCCAGCCAGATTTCTGCTAAAATACTGCCACATTTCCTGCTGTAACTGTGGATTTTAAACAGCCTTTGCAGCCTGACTGTACAGTGTTGTTGTTGATGTGTTTTATTTTCTTTTCATTGAACAAAAACCTGTCAAGCTGCACAGGTTGACAGCTGCTGACATCAGCCTGTGCCCAGCAGAAGCAGCCTCATTAGTGTGGCTCCCTGATGGAGGGGGAGCAGCTCTTCAGGTATGCAGGATTACACCCTTATAAAAGGCCTGCCAGATCAGGTTCTCTTTCTTTTTGACTGCTTCTGAGCATCATAAATGTTTTTCTGGTGAAAGTAATGTAAGAAAAGGTGTGTGCCTGCTTACTGGGACCATGTCATCTGCTGTCATTGTCACTTGAAGCCTTTAATGGTGGCTGGGGATTGTAGCTTTAGTTTCAGGCTATAGGTGTTGGTCCAGCTGTCTGGAAACTGAAATCCAGAGCTGAGTTGTTGGGGTTTTTTTGTGTGTTTTCTTTTTTTTTTTAACTCAAAGCATCCTGGCTGTATCAGTGACAGTGTGGCCAGCAGGACCAGGGCAGTGATTGTCCCCCTGTACTGGGCACTGCTGAGGCCACAGCTCAAACCCTGGGTTCASTTTTGGGCCCCTCACTRCACAAAGACATTGAGGGGCTGGAAYGTGTCCAGAGAAGGGCAGGGGAGCTGTGGAAGGGGCTGGAGCACAAAGCTCCTTGGGACTGGCTGGGGGTGTTTAGCCTGGAGAAAAGGAGGCTCAGTGGGGAGCTTATGGATCTGAAAGGAAATTGTAGCCAGGTGAGGGTCGTCTCTTCTCCCAGGYGTAACAAGTGACAGGACAAGAGGAAGCAGCCTCAAGTTGCACCTGGGAAGGTTTAGRTTGGGTATTAAGGAAAATTTCTTCACYAAAAGCACTGTCAAGMACCRGAATGGGCTGTCTMGGTCAGTGGTGGAATCMCCATCCCCGGAGGTGTTTAAAAGCCATGTAGTGGTGGCACTGAGGGACRYGAGTTAGGGGTAGCTTGGCAGTGCYGAGTTAATGGTTRKACTTGGTGATCTTAGAGGGATTTTCCAACCTWAATGATTCTATGATGTTAATTAAAATGCCACCTTTACTGTGATACTGTCATCCATGTGACATCAGCTGATGTGCAAAGTACAGGTACAAGCACCTCAATGCAAATTATGAAATGTTTAATAGATCTGCTCTTAGCAGCACATATCCCCTGGAAGGTCTTATAATTTCATCAGATAATGGGGCTTTTTGTGGAGCTGTCTGTCTCTGAACTGGCAGTTTTGCCATCTCCCTCCTGTGTAGCTTAGAGCAGAGGAGATGAATGTACTTCCCTAACATTTATATTGAAAATTTCTGYAATGTGTGTAGTTTCATGTGGTACCAGAACTGCTTAATCCAGTTTTGTTATTTACTTACTTGTATCAAGTAGAAATAAATTTTTCTCTTGAATAATGTTACAGCCAGAGAAAGGAAGAAGGGAAGAAATATCTATGAAATGGACATGCAAGAATCTAAATTATTTTGTGCTTGCAACTGTTACCCAGGATGGGTGACTGTGATACAGAGTCCTACTACTTGTGTTAATTYTGATTCTGAAGGAAAAAAAAAAAACAAACAACCAAAAACTTACAATGGATTAATTTTCTAGTCTATTCTTCCTCATTTACATAATCTGCAATCCATGCATTGGAATAGAAGCAGCTTTGCTTGCAGCAGTGCAGAACTGTGTAGTAATTACTATATTCCAGCTGAGCTAATGAGTTTTTATCTCCACACTGCCCACTCCTAATAGCAGACTAACTTAATAGTTATTTATTTTGACTAATCTCCCATGGAAGYTGTTCCCCTTAGTCTCCTCCATTATGTGATTTAGATGGAGAATCATTCTAGTGCTTGTTTTTTATTATAGTGGTTATGGAACATTACTGGAATTAAATATAGACATATTAAGGAGTCTGGCACAGTAAATACTGCACTTGTGAAGCTTGGGGGTTGAGAGATTGGAACAAAACCTGGTTCTCCAGCACCTTCCCATGTTCCCAGCTAAATAAAGCAGAGGTTCAAACGCCAGGCTGCTTATCTGCAGCACTGTTTGTTTCCCTCTGTTAAAATTTAGCGTGCACAGATGAATAATTAAAGTTCTCCTGCCCACAGTTGCTGCCATTAGAATAAATATTACCACCAATGGAAGGCATTCAGAGCAGTTGTATTTTGCTCTGCTCAGGGCTGCAGGCACTGCCATGGCTCTGCAGCTCACAAGCCACATCCACCCCAAAAGTGCAGCTTGACCTTTCACCAAATYCTCCCCCAGCACCAGCATGAGCTGGGAGAGACCTCTGCAAATGCTGCCTGCCCAGGGAGGCTGCTCATCTACCCTGCTCATTAGCTGGAAGTGTGCTGCCATAAATGAGGCCAAATCAGGTCAGGGGAATTGCTGGGCAGCAGCACCTGCTCATTTCACATCTGAATTTGACCTCCTCACTCCCTGGAAATGGTATTGGCTATTCGGTCCTGCTTCTTACTGAGGCTCATTTATTGTTTATAAAGGGTTAATGAATGATTAATAGGTATTTTAATGCATTTTAATTAATTGCTGAAAAGGTCAGTAGGTTGTTTAGAAACATGGCTTGTAGCCATGTATGACATCAACTGTGTTCAAAACTGTCATGCAGAGTCTAAACATGTTTTATATCTTCTATAAATTATATATGAACCTATTGTAAGGCAYTTAGAAACAGTATTTCAGGATGGGCTGAGCCAAACATTCTTACTCTGATTTGCTGTTTTTACCCGTATGAATTCATATTGCATTCATTCCCTGCCTCTGTAACCTGTGATCTGCCATCACCTGCTTGTGAGACTGTGCCTGAAAAAGGCCTTGGCCATGAAGAGCAGGCAAAACCTGGAAAGATTTTRAAAGCTTAAGCAGCTGGGTCAGTCCCAAGGATAAGCAACTGAATTAGSAGCTCCTTTCTGTAGACCAGCCCATTCTTTATAGATATATTTAATTTTAGTATCCATTGATTTGTGAGTGAATGGGTGGCTTGTGAATCTCTGGTCCTGAAGAATTGCACAGCAGACCAGGATGAGAGAGGACCTGTCTATGAGAATGAATATCTTACCTTACTCCATGCAGGTGCTGGGAAACAGCAAGCTGCCACAGTGGYGAATTGAAGCCCCCACCTTCCTCCCAGCTTTGGGTGTGTCTGGTGGGATACACTGCCTGGGCACTTCACCTGGCCAGCCTTAGACAGCCCAGCCACGCTCCCCCTCCTGTGGATTCTCTGCCTGCTCCTGCCCACAGGCACMGATGATGGATGGCCCTGACCTCCTGAGGGTGCTGCCTGTGTCTCACTGGTGGAGTTRGGGAGCAGCTCACACACACAAATGGGATTGAAGGCCACAGACTCAATGAACTTATTATTTTTCCTACTGCAAATGAGGAGCCAGGACATCTGGTAGTAATGCTCTAAATGCACTTCTATCCCATTGCAACACAAATATGAATTCCCAGGTCACCTMACTCCACCTCATGTAATTATGAGAGCAGCTATTAGTGGAGAGGAAGATAAGTAGCAGAGGCTAGTCCCATGTGTTTGAAATCATTCTCTGGTACAGATAATGGCATGAATAAACAGGTACAAACCAGCAGTGGAGGCTGAACTGCTCCAAGGCAGCTCTGGGTGGCTGTTTGGTGTCAAGAACTGGGCAAACCAGTGAAAGAAACACCTGAGTAAATATTTCAAGGACTGTTGAATTGGCAAGCACCTTGTGATATTCAGGTGYTTTTTTCCATGACAAGAGCAGAGCAGACAGCAGTCCAACTGCCACAGGTTTGATGTCTTCTTAAAACATTTATTTATATAAATTGATCCATGGCAAAAGAATACAGCACGTGTTAAGAACCTTCAATCTGGAAAGGAAAAAAGGTTGTTGTGTCAACCTGAGAAGCAACATCAGGAGCAGCTCAGGCAAGTGGCCTGTGTGAGGATGTCCCAGAGCACAGAGCTCCAGGACAGAGGTGGCACTCAGGTTTTCCCAGCACACAAGGTGCTCCTGCCCTGGATAAAGTTGCTGAGGTGCTGCTGGCCATCTAATAGTGTGTCATTGTGGCTCTGTCACTGCTAGAAGGCAGGGGAACTTGTCCCAAAGAAAGAAAGGTCCAAAATAGGTGTTAATAAATACTATTGTAATATGGAAAGTTGTTCTTTCATTCCCAGCCTCCAAATCAGAACTGTAATGTGGTAAAAAAAAAAAAAACCCAACAAAGCAAAAAAACCCCAAAAAAACAAAACAAAAAACCACCACCAACAAAACAGATGAAAAAGCAGATGAAATATTTATGTTGCCTGCAGTCACACTGTGTGTCTTTCCAAGAATCATTCATCCTGATTTATGTTCAGTCCTGATTCAAATGGCATGAGAAAACTTATGGCATAAAATGAAGTCTGGCCATATTTGGGGAGTGAGTCACAAAACTTTCCAAGAAAAAAAAATGATTGTGTATATGGAAGGCAGGCAATCACTTACTGAAAATTAATATTTTTGTTCTTTTTCTTTCTGCACATTCGAAGAAAAAAATAGTGTGAAAAAGTGTTTTGTTTGCAGACCAGAATRTAAAAGTTAATTTTAAAACTAATTTTGCTTTGACTTACTGTATTTGCATATAGAAAATACAGTTTTAACTCTCATAAATTGAACTTTTTCAGGTACAATTTAAGTCTTGCACTGGGAAGAGATGGATTTGTAGGTTCACTGTTAACCTTCAGTCTGGACTTGTACATCAAGAAGGCAGAACTGTACTAAAAGAGTTCTGACTCTTTTAACACACCACAGTTTCTGGTGGGGATTAAGTTATACTGGGATTAATGATCCCTTTGCTGGTTTTGCCTCTTTCTTTCCTGAATATGAATAAATCACTGTTTTACTGCTGGAAAAGGATCTGCATCAGGGATAGGTTTGTACAATTGGAATAATTCTAATMCAGAGTGGTTTAAATCCTGTGCAGAAAAACACAGTGTAAGAAAGTTTCTTAAAACTTCTCATGGTTAAACAAGAACATGCAGACAAACAAAACAATGCCTCATTTTGTAGAAATAAAATGAGTGAAACCCTTTCATTAGGYGAGGTGTTGTCTGGTGAGGCAGAATAATTCTGTGAGGACAGAGAGTTGTGTGGGGTGGCTTTTTAAAAAGTAATCTCTGCAATAGAGCAAATTTCATTTTGTAGATGTCACAGGATTCTCCTGTGAGCAAAATAATCTGCTATGATATTGCCTTTTTAAAATTGCAATTAAATAAGGCAAATCAATGAAGAAGAATCAGGAATTATTTGTACCTTCAAGCTGTTTATTGGGATTAAAGCCCAAATCCAGCACTATAGCCTGGAATCAAAGGTGATATTCKCTTTGGAAAGCACCACCTTTTCTGTTGTTTTTACCAAGAAAAAATAAGATTAAAAGAAGGCTTGGGAACTGAAGGTTTTCAACTCACTTCTCTTTKAAATAGAAAAGGTGTAATTTTTTTTTTTCTGAAGTATGACTATTTTGAGCAGTGCTTTGCCTCACATGAACTTTCTCATCTAAAGGGTGCTGCTTAATTTCCTTTAAACAAGATAAGACTAGAGAAGTTATTGCTTCCCTTKACTCTTTTTTATCTCCCAAGGGTTAAGAGTTAACTGCCACTGCTTGTGCTGCAAAGCAGAATTTCTAGTGTGGAACAAAACCAGTCAGAATATCCCACAGAAAAGGGAAACAAGGGACATAAAGGTTGAGAGTCACCCAGGTCAGGAAAAAACACAGCAAGGCTTTTAAGGAAGGGTTGCTGAATCTGCCTTTGATGTTTTAATTATGAATTCTTTTTCTGAAGTGTTGCAATCACTCACAGAATGTCTTAGTTCCAGCATTTGATTATTTTTCCTGTGCTTGTCCTCATCCATGCCAAAGAAAATCCAGGCATAAMAATTTATTGTGTAAAAGAGATGATCTAATAAAAAACCACAGAGACAGGAGCCCCCTGTGTCACAGCTTTGGTCTGTTTGTGTTCCTGTATTTGCCTCAGGAAAAACCTCTTTGCTCTTGCAGGGCCATACAGGAGTTTGCTGGTCGTGGCACATGTTATTTGTTTGTTCTTTTTCAATTGTGTCTCCTCTCTTCACATGTAAATGGCTTTTTTAGCAGTTTGCTGTCTTCTGTCTCGAATGGCTGCAGCCTTCCAATGTATTATTATCCTCCTATAAGGTCCAGGTTCAGTAAGGAATCCATCATAACCTGTTTCACAAAAAGGAATGGAACAAAGACTGTTCAGATGAGACTGTACCTGCAATCCTACTCAAAGCTCCTGGAGAGTAAGCTTGGGGAGATCCATGAGAGCCCCAGAGGTCTGGCTTTGGACCAACAAACATTACACCAGAATAAATTGTGACATAACAGGGGGAAATGAGAGCAGGTTGTGGAAGCTGGGGCAGAAAAGCTGTGCTGCCCTCCTGTATCCAGATGAAAGAGGGCGATGGTGAATGGGTGGTGAGTGGATTCCTTAGATAAGCATGACAAAAATGTGCAGAAATGCCCACAAAACTTGTGCAACATCCATGTTCAGGACCTGCTGAAAACAGAGCTCTCCTGTASCCACTCAGCAAGGGAGCCATTCCTGGGAGGAGAAGCCTTGTTTCCATCTGACCTCCCCACATCCCAAAGCTCCTCCTTGCAGGGGAGCCTGGGGGGTATTTTAAATCCCACCACCCTACATCATTATAACTCAGCACCAACTTTGCATGGAACCTAAACCATGACAGCACTGTCCTGGGGGTGCTCAACCCCCAGAGTTGCTGTCCCTGGAGAAATATGTGGTCTGTTTCCAACATGAGAAACAATCTGTGTCTCTGGGTGCTCTTCTGCTTTCATTCTTTTGCCTTCTCCAGTCCTTTAGTGTCAGTTACACATAAGGGCAGTGCCCAAACCATGAGGTGCAATTGGTAGGTGTGAGATAGGGCTGTTGCTGGGGGTTTGTTTGTATTAGAAAATTCCCATAAGAGATAGCTGAATGGGAATCTCACTCTGGAGCCTGTAAATTTTATCCTGTCACCAGTCTCTTAAGACTCAATAAAACAGCATTGAGTATTCAATGTTTCTTGCTATGATGGTTCTCATCCTGGTACCTGTGAAGTGTCTGTCCTTGAAGTCTGAGACCTGGCTTTTAAAATATCTCTCCTGAGGCTCATCTGACAGCAAAGCACGTGCATGKCCTCAGCTCAAAATAAGGAAAACTTAGGCTAAAGTTACTTGCTGTGAGAAAGCAACTTTAAGATGAAAAGAGAAAGTGAGCAGAAAGGAAAGATGGTTTTATTTTTAGGAAAGATTGGCTTTGAGTAACAATTGTTGCAGAGCTCAGGACTGTTGTTAGCAAAGGAAGGGTTTGTRGTCTTGTAAGAATTTAACATAGCACTGCTGGTTCTCGGCTTCATGGTGATTCTTTATGTTTTGTTTGTCTTTGTAAAAAGCTTCTTGTCTGGGGATTGGCTGTGATTTAATGGCATTCTTCTAACCTGCCTGTCCATGACAAATTCCTCAGCATTTCAGAACATCTAAAGTGCATCTAGAGCCTTGGGGGCTTTTTCTGTCTTTATTTCTCCCTAAATCACAGGATGTCCAGACTGTGCACCCAAGAAAAGCCATAGTTTTGGAGTGCTTCCTGCAGCCTGAGAATTGCATCTTGGTTGGGGCAAAGAAAAGAACRCACTGCATGCAGGCATGCTTGTGAGCAAGAGGCAATACTCTGTCTCTAAAAGATGAGCATCTGACAATTGACTGCAGGATAAAATGCCACCTGCATACTTGTGCAAAGATGGAGCACTTGATGCTTTTGTCTCTGCACCTGGCACACAGAGTGTGAGGRCTGAATGCACTGTGGAGATTTCCATCTGCACTATTTAATTTGCTGTGTGTTAATACAGTGTTCATACCACAAAAATTTCTTTTTATTTCCCCTTTCAGTAGGCTCATGATAACAACTGCCCAAACCTCTTGGATCCTGTTTRACTCGCCCCCTGCTGCTGTTGCCTTTGTTTTTCAGCTCGTCATGAAGTGATCACCAAGGAGATCCTGGAGCTGGACACGTGGGAGAACCAGTGGAACGTGGTGGCCACCAACGTCCTCATGCACRACAGTTACGACGTGTGCCTGGTGGCTCGGCTGAACCCACGGGATCTGATCCCTCCTCCTCCAGATTTAGTGGACCAATAGAAGTTCAGGGGCTCCCAGTGCTTCCAGATTCCGCAGAGACTGAAGAATTTGGGGAGACAAATGCTGCACTGGCTCTGGATCACAGCTGGGTCGCACACAGAGCGAAGGGCAACACGTGCTTAAGGACATAATTGCCTTTGAGCTGTGCTTCTCTGATGATGCTTAATTTGACAGTTCTGGTGCTCTGCACTTCTGTGCTAGAAAGCCAAGGTTGTCCAGCCTTTGTGTGTGGCTGTGCATCTTCAGTCTGGCTGTGCAAGCTCCAGCGCTGGGTGAAGCCCGGGCTRCTGGGGCTCTGTCTGACAGCACAGTGGCAGCCCAGGGCTCARCTCTCAGCAGACACATGGCAGAAAGCTCTAGCCAGGGAAATCCCTCCTTTGCTGTTCATCCCACTTGGATCTACTATCTCCCCAGGAAGCTAAGAAATAGAGTAAGTCAGCTGATGGAAAACAAGTGCCAGACTGTAATTGACTGATGCAAAGGTAAAACAGAGAAAAGCCTTTGTTTGAAACAAAATCCCATTAGCCAAGGTCCATTAGCCAAGAACACCAGCTCCTGCAAACACTATCTGAAGCACAGACACAACAGTCAAGACATCCTGTCTTTGCTAATAGACCTGAACCTGTGCTGGTAGAAAACTAATCCTTTGGCAGCAAATCACAAATGAGTCTTTCAGTAGGGTTGGTAGGCAGTCTCTATCAAAGACAAGAAAAATCTTAAATTTTCACATAAATCCTATTTATTACAAAGCCTGGTATGACCAGATCTTAGAGCTCAGTTAGGAAASTTCCCTTTAGAGATTAATAAGGGGATGCCAACTAAAAAGTAATAAACGAGACCAGTATTATCTGCATATCAGCATTGCAGCTACAGGGAAAGGAGAGATGTGCTAAACAATAAATGTTTCTATAATAGCTTTAATGGAGGCTAATAAGGCTAATTCTCTACCAACAGAATTGGCTATAATCACAGGGAAGAAGAACCATTCAAACAGTGCTTCTGAAGGCAGTGTTAGCCTTTGTAGGGCCTGAAGACAGTAGGTTCGAGTGAAAATTACTCTCCTATTGGAATTACCAGTCACTATTCATCAGTTCTCTGGTGCCTGCCTTGCAGTGTATCTGTCCCTGCCTGGGCAGTGCAGACAAGAGAACTGGAAATCTCATGGTGCTCTYGGGCCACAGCTGTAAATGGCAGCATGCTGCAAAGCAGACTGCATGCCAGAGAAAAACATGAGACTAAACTATGATATTGTGTGAGAATAATCATTGCCAGCAAGAAGTGGCTTTTGATAACTACAAAAGCAGCAACAAAAATGGAACAAAAAAAAAAAAGGCAAAGAAATGAGGGAGTCCATCAGGTAGTTTACCCATAATTACTTCCAGGATTTGTATTTTAGAGCATCTCAATTTTCTCTTTCAATCATGTTTTAGGCTGCAAAAATGCCAGCCTTTTTTGTTGCTTTTTTGACTGCAGTGCTCTGCTTATGGCAGAGAGAGATGGAGAGGATGATCCAAAAGCCCTTTCCCAATTTCGACTTTTATTATTCATTAATTACTCTATAAATATCCAGTGGGAACATTAAGCTGTCACGTAAAAACTTTAAGAAGGAAGAGGACTAATTTTTCCTGGTAACTCTTGTAGGACACTGAAGAATGCTCAGACAAGAAGGGATTTGAGGGGAAGAAATTAAGGAAAACACAGAAAAGGAGTAAATCCATGAGCCTTGCTGCTAATTGCTTGTCTCCCTTTGCATTTCCCATCAGAATGGGTGCCACAGCCTGAACATTTACTCTTGTGTTTGCATAATTTCTGTATTATTCAGCCATCCTTTTTTCTTTCCATTGCTCATACAGGTTATCATCTGCCTAGAACAGGGTTGTGACAACCATGAACTTCAGCAGTACAAATCAGTGACCAGTTCCTAAAATCTCAACCCCTCTGGTCATCAAGTGCAGTTGTAGGTGTAAGATCAAGAAGGCAAACTCTGCTTTAATAAATTTTTAAACAAAATCAGTAGAAAGTTCTTCCAATCAATAACCATCCAATACTGGAAATTCTTTGACTTTTGTTGTTACTGTGAAATAAAGGTAATTTTGTTTTAATTTCTCTACRAGGCTCTTAAGGCAGCTGGAAGCAATGCTCTTGAGCATCCATTAAGGGTTTCCTTGTGAAACATCATATTCTGCAACTGTACCTACTGATTTTGCTTTTTTCTTTCTTTTTTTCTTTTTTTTTTTTTGCTTTAAGGAAGATTGTTTTAAATGGATTTGTTTTGATCTTTGGTCTCTGCTCTGTGGTCTATTCCTTACAGTCCCTGTGGTTTAAAGCCTGGGCTAATCTACTGGATTTTACTCCCTAGAAGACAGTCTATTTGGAATATTTCAAGGGAAGAAGGGAGATATTTGCAATCTTTCATTAGTAATATTTGACCATGTGCGTGAAACTCAGCTGGCACTCTCCAATTAAACCTTTATTTCAGTATTGAGCTGGCTGTTTCTTTCTCTCTTCATAYGTTTTGCTTTTAAGACTGATATTTAATGAGCTGGATGGAAGGAAAGCATAAACTCTGAGAAGGTCTGTCTTGATAACTGCGGAGAGTAATGGCACACATTTTATATATTGGCCTTGCAATCAGTGAGCTTGAGCTGCACTGGGCACTTAACAGGGTTTTTTTCATGCAGCAGGGCCAAGTGACCTCCCTCACATGCACTGAGCATCACCTTTCCTGCTGCCCACAGGGTCTGGCTGCCAGTGGGGACCCCCATGTGTCTGTTTCTGCCCAAGTCAGAATGTCTAGCACTATTTATCAAGCAGGGGAATGTTTGGGTTTTTTTCTGGATTAAATATCTAGAATAGGGTCACTAACTTCTTAATTTTATGTGGGCCCTGTGCAGTTCCTTGGGTTGCCCTTGGGATGACTAAAATTTCCAMACCAGTATTTGAAAGTGCAGCTTGTCTGAGGCAGGCAGAAGCATAAAGCAAGCTTGTTGAGAGGTATAGATCTCAGCCAACATCCCTCTGAGAGTATAAGAATCTGCAGCTCTGCTATGTCCATGGGTAATCTCACATTGCTGTCRAAGTCCTTAAGTCTTAATTTCTTCTATGACAAAACCTGATACAAGTAAAAAATAAATTACAGAGGATGCATTCTCCAACCTCCACCAAGTGTGGGTTTCACTGAAATAATATTTTACTGCAGCCCCTTTCCATCTGAGCAGCAGTTGGCTTAGTGTTTCATCAAGGCTGAATTTACATCATCCATAACTCTAAAATTTAAGCAGTGCTGGAAGCTACCAGCTGTTTAAATGGGTGGGGAGTTCATGGAGCAAAAGCATATACCACAGTTTCACTTGAGGTGCTGAAATACTTCACTGGTCCCCAGACATGAAGAAAAATGTTGGAATGGTAGCTGGTCACATGGCACACAGGGAACAAAGCAAAAAAAGTGAAATGCTACCAAAAGCTAATTGAAGCTCTCAATTTTTAACCCCAGCTAATGTTTTATTTTGAAATTGTCCAGAGATAACTGACTTCAGAAAGATCCCTGCAGATTTCTCATGTCTGTTTCCATACATGTGGTCAAACAGGAAACCATCAGGCATCTCATCCTCACCCTCACACAGCACTGCTGGGGTTGCCTGCCTAGGTCTCAGTCCCTGCCCACTACAGGCAAACACACACACACATTTTACATGTGTGCAATATTGAAATTTATGGGGCAGTGTCTGTATTGTGTTCCAGCAGACACACACTGCCACTCAGAAAGCCTTGATTTGCCAAAAGAAAATTGCCTGAGTGCACACAGAGCTGTCAGCTCTTCTACCAGCACTCCCAAATATGCTCCAGGTAAGAGGCTGAGGGAGCATCTATACAAGAGGGTGACCACAGAGGTGGGAAGTGCTCCCAGAGTGTTACACCATGTGGTGGATTTGGCCCGGGATCCTGATCCTGTTTGTATTCCTCTGCTTGAGATGTGTACTGAGATCCATGATCATGTTCCAATCAGTGAAAAAATAAAAGAAGCTAGAATATATTTTTAATATTATGATATATTCATAAAGATCTATGTTGCTTTTCTGCTGATTTGGAAGATAATGGCATTCTTTTAATAAGCTGTATACCCAGTGATTGCTGTCTTAGCTACGGGGGTGGTCCCTTTCACTGGCTGCTCTCTTAATGGATTATGTAGCTCCTCTGAAAATAAGTTTCATGAATCACAATGCTTTGAATCACCTGGTCGGAAATTCAGTTTTCATTTGCAAATGTCTGTAGCTCTCCCTACAGCTTTTCAAGGGGACTCTAGCTCCAGCTTCAAAGAAAAGCTATTTCACCCCCAGTTGTGCTCAGCTGGAGCTAGTACATTTGCAATTTGCTGTCATTTGATGTGTAGAGGTTGAAAGCAAAGGAAATATTTGGAAATGGCAAAAAATATACATAGAAAATAGGCAGAAATACACTTTCCTTCTCTCTCAGTGAATGTCTCAGTGTGTACTGCCCTGCCTGGTGTTTCCTGGAGTGATTCACTCATCACCCCTGGCGGCACCCACAGCCCAGGCCAGGCTGGGGCTGCATGTTGCATTGCTGGAGGGATCCACGGTGGAGCTGACAGACTGCCCTGCCCTGCCTAAGGAATTACCTTCAAACCTTATCTTTAAGTGTTCCACAATATCCTATGTAGTTTATATACATATGTATAACATTATTTTTAGAAGTTCTTTACTGACAGCAGTAAGATTCTTTTTATAAAGTATACCTGGCAACTCTGTCTTCTGCCTGACTCATCAAAGTACTTTAAAAAAAAAGTGTTGGTCTTTAAATAATTTGAACTATTCTGGGCTTCAAGTCAAAAAGATCCTTAAATTCCTGATGAGCTAAGGAACAAATGGGAAATCTTTTAGTACTTCCCTATGTTTTCTTCCTTCTCCAWTTTTTTGCTGGCTGTAGTGTTCTCCTCAGAAGTTTTCTCAAAGTTTCCTCCTCAGGGTTTTCCCAAAAGCTTTAAGCCAGTCTCTTCTGTTTCTCTTCCCCAATCCCATTTCTTCTTCAGCCCACTTAYCTGACCAGTCCTTAAATTCCTTTGTTTCTCCTCCAGTTCCCCAGAAGTTGGGAACAGCTCCAGACCTTACAGAAGCTCCAGCATCAAATCAGCTTTGAAGGACAAGAGGAGATCACACCAGCTCCCTGGATTTGTGCACACTCATTTTGGGGCAGGTTCTAGCCCCAGSCCAAATTCTGCTGTTCATTCTCATACCAGAGGAAACCTGCCTGCTCTGAAATGTCACAGATCCTGTGGCCATGACCAGGCTGGGAGGTGACCTGCATTCCAGCCAGCCCTGCCCTGCCCTGCCCTCGCTGCTTGGTGCCCTGAGTTTGACATTAATGCCTCCCTTACTGTGCGTGCCATGGCTGTAATGACTGCAGGCACAAGCCATTATCATTATCTCTGATTCCTGAACACTGGATGCTACAAAAACTGCCTGAAGCACAGAGGGAGGCGTCTTCATTATTGCTTTATAGCTCATGTCTTAAAGCCACTTTTCCTTCTGCATTTTCAGCCAGGCCAGGTTTCACTAAAGAACTGGGTCTCTAATTTATCAGGTTTTAATATTGGTATTTTTTCYCCACTTTGTCCTTTTCTAGTTCATTCTTTATAATAATACAAGTGATTTCACCAGCTTTTCTGTGGAATGCATTGTCCAAACCAGCCTCTCAAGGCCACTGGCTTTTCATTATCAGGGTCCAAGTACAGCCACTAAAGTGCCAGTCAGCTGCACTACTTTATTTTCCCATTCAGCAGCTTCATAGTAGAAGAAATGTATTTCATCCATACATGCAGTAATGTGAGAGGAAACCACTTCCCACATACACAAATTCCTGACTCATTCCTTTCAAATGTGGCTGAAACAACTGCTGAATCCAAACATAAAAAGCTATAATACCCATTCAATAGGCTTTTGCAGGCTTCCCAGTATGAGGAGGAGGATCACAGGGAGATGTCTTGTAACTAGAGCACTGATCAGAAGTTTGAACCTCTCTGGGTGTGTTTTCAGTTCAATTACTCCATTTGCTAGTCTTGGGCATCTGGTCTCTCTGCCCAGATTCACCCATGTGAAACAATTATAATAACACATCCTTAAGCATTTTGTGGGGCTGCCTCGTGTGTTTAGAGGGAGGGGCTCACATCTCTGTAASTTTACATTTCACATATCAGAAGGTGTTATGCAGAGGTAGAACAATAACACTGTTGCACTGCTCTCACCTCCGTGATTTTTGGTAACACGTTTTTGGTGACGCATTTGTCCCCAGCATTCAGAAACTGAGCTTTTCTGGAAAAGGAGAGATTGGGTGTTTGCAGCCAACAAGGGCATTTTGTTTGCTCCTTCATAGAAAAGCAACAGCACCTATCTAATTGTTGATGTGTAAAGTAGAAGGAGGAGTGTAGGGCTTATTACATGCACCTTCATAGCCAGTCTCACTTGTACACAGGCAGAACTAATCTCGGCAAATTGAGTGATCACTAATTGAGGCTAAATTTGAACAGTAGTAATTAGAAGGATGAATGAACTGTCTTTTTCTCAAAGCAGATCTGATTTAATAAAATACTCCACTTAGACACAGTTGCAGTGAAGCAAAAAARGAGAAAGTGCTTTGCAGAACTGTAGTAGATTTACTGGGTAACTGAGACCTGAATTTAGATGATCTACCACATGTTTTRTAGGAAAGATTCAGCTCTCTGGGGAGCTCTGTAACAAATCTGTGACTGATTTAACTGGCCACTAAAAGGCCCTGCTGCATCCAAGGAATCACCTATRGAACCCTATGCATAAAAGGGTTTTACAATATTGCTATTTTACAATAACATCTACTTGCTTAACTACTGAATTCAAAAAAACTAAGTGAAACTTAAGGAGTTCTAMTTTGCTTATTCCTTGAGCATGCTTCAGTAATGACATGTTTTAAGGTTTTGTTGCCCACTTAACTACTTGACTAGTCCACAGATACACTATAAAGTGTATAGGGAAAGGTAAGAAGATAAAAAAGTAAGAAGAAAAGTGACTTTTAAAGGTGTCTGATTCCATCTCCCTTCTTCTGTCAGGAAGAATACACCTCCATTTAGGCAAAGCTATGGCCATCTTGCTGCTGTGAGATGTGATTTTTAGCTGAATAGATGTATCCAAGCCAGATGTAATGATTAGCAACGAAGATTCAATGGTGCAGGTGCCAGCTGTCAGAGCAATTCAGKGTGATCTCTGGCTGGCTTGGACAGCCCATGCAGAAGCCCAAGCTGTTACATGCTCACTGCTCTCATTAATTATCAGGTTCAGCTGAAGGTAACTAAGGTATTCACTCATGCTGCAGTCAGAACTCCTAAATGAGTATAAAAAAGACTAAAYCTGTAGTTCATCTGCAGGATTTGAAAAAGCATTTTGCAGTCAGATCATTTTGYAGCCCATGTTGGCATGAAGCTACAAATCGCTTACAGCAGCACAGCGCAGAGAGAGGCACTGAGAACAAATGCTCACTGAGGGGTGTGTGGCACAGCAGCTGCTTGTGCCAGCACTGCCACTTGAAAATTCACTTATCAAAGGCTGCYTGGATGCACCAGCATTCACCTCAGCTCTGGAGCCAGCCCACTGTAAAGCCAGCTCTTTGGAGTGCTCGGAGGGGACAAACAGTCAGAGGCTACACAAAGACCGAAATTGCTCCAAAGCCTTGTCATAGCTGGTGCATTAATAGCTTACTGCTTGATGGCTTCTCGGGCTCTTACACAGATGCCAAATAGCAGATGAACAAAACCACAGGAACAGGAAATTTACCCTCTTTCCAGTATTCACAGATGATAAAACCTTCCTGACAGTTATTGTTCTGTGTTTTTCTGAAGGGATGAGGAATCCGCTGCTACCCAGCACTGCAGCATAAAGCAGCCATCTGATGCCCAAAATCACAGCTCTCTTGCCAGGAAATTTGCCATACTAATGCTGCTGCCCTAAGCAGCTCAGTCTTTAATCTGATTTCTTTGTTTCTTATTTCAGGCAAGCTGCTGTAGCAGCAATGTTCACTGAAGGCTGCTAAGCCTCTTGGCATGTCTGTAAAACTCAGGCGTGTTAGCAATTCTCTAGCTGGCCAGAGTCCTGCCCACTTGCACTTAAGGAGGACTTTAATGTGTTTGTACTGCTCTGATATTGCACAGATCAGGGTGTAGTTACTGTTTTATTTCCCTAGCTGAGCTAAGTAAATATTGATAAAGATTTATATGGCCTACTTCCACAAGGAAAGTAAATCTTTGTAAGTAAAAATTCAAAGTGAAGCTCTAACTTGCTTTTTTTGGAGCCATGTGTTCACTGTGTATTTAATCATATTTCTGTTGTTATTGGATTTACTGGATGCATTTTATAAAGTGCATTAGGAGATCCACAGGGATGTCTATTCAGAGGATGTGACCCAGCAGGATTTTTGGCCAATGATGGAAATAGAAGCCAGATCAAACCAAGCCTTTTAAATGTTAGCATTTAAAAAAGCCCTCTCTGAGATTGAGAGATAAATAGTAATCAAAAGTAAATAAAAAGAAGTGATATATTGTAATTTATATCTAGTCCGGATTTAAACTGCAATTTTTACAAGGAAAGAGATATCAAGAATACATTTTGTATGCCCAACCTKAATACAAACCTGAAATTATCCATCTGCTGAAAGTCACCATCGTTCCACTGAAAAATATGGGTGGATAAATTCTAAAGGGACTAACTACTGGGATCAACATAAAACTCACTGTTGAACCCCCCATAAAGATCATCTGCTCAATTTAAGCCATAATGGTTTTTTGAGGGATCTCAAATCTACACCAAATTCCATGTCAGTAAATCAGCTGAGACAAAACTGGAGTCAGAGAACACTGGAAATATAGCTGCCTGGGGACAGCCCACAGGCTGACTGCAGAAGTGCTGGTCACTGGGTTAATGACACATTGAAACCCTTTTGCAGTATGGGGAAAAAAAAATCCATTAAAAAAACCTACAGAGACATCTAGCTCTCTGACCTAACAGCTGCAGTTGTCTGCCRTACAGTGGGTTATTATGGAGATGAGCAAGCATGACAAAAATGTTACAATAATGGAGAGACTTTAAAAATGGGAGACTGGAAACACAATGCTGTTTTACTTGCAAAGTGTTTCTCATGCAAGTGTCCCTGGGAGATTTTTAAAATAAAGTTTGAATGAAATACAATAAAAATCAAATCAAAGCCCATTCACTACGTACCAAACAGAAGAGCTTAGGTTTCAGATTTGGTTTTAAAGCCAGGAAGACAATTTACTTGATGAATTTCTGCTGCTGCTCAGAATTCCAGAAGAAAGAAAAAGACAGTTGCTCAAAAGGTAGTTTACAAAGAGTTCGGATGTAAAAGCTGATGTTGTCAAGAGATCAAAATTGAAAGAATCATGGAATTATTCAGCAAGAGCTTCAAATATCCATAAAATAAACAGAAATCAGTTCTATTCCAGGATCAAAAGCAGAATTTTACATGTACAGCATTTTCTTTTCAAGCATGCACATGATAATTATTGCATGCAGAAATGTCAGTGTATTACAGGTTGAATTTGCATGAAAAAGCCATGCAGCTACAGGCAGAGCTCAGCCTCACTGTGTGTGCACCCCACCAGTACAGCTTTGTGTGCAAGAGGGGCATGTAAAGCCCTGGGTGCATGAGGTTATTCAAATTCAAKATCCAAACACTGATTTGAAACACAACAGCTGATGCAGAAGTCCAATGTTCATGTTGTTATTTGACCACTGTCAGGACTTCCCAGCTGGGCTGGAGGGACCCAGTGTCAGGTAACATTTGCTGACTTGAAAACCAAACACCTCCTCCGTTGGTAGGTTTCCACTCCCAAATACAGGTCCAATGTGGTTGCAGCACAGAAGGTATTTCTGCTAATGCTTCATAAAATTCTRGATGAAATTAATGCTCTGTGCCAAAAGCTGTCTCTGCAAAGGTGTAAAGGCTCTCAGGTTAATAGTGGTGATTTCCAGCCCTGGCCAATTTCCACATGGGGAATGTTACAATCAAGCTGGCAGTGATTTTTATGTAAATCAGTCTCTTATCAGAGCTATATGTATCTGGTTACTAGTCTATGRGCCCTTAAGGGAAATTGGCATCAGTATTTGCAAGACAAGCACTTTTTTCCTTAATATTCCTAACACTGTTGTTTGTTGGGGTTTTGGGTTTTTTTAAACAATGGTTCCAGGTCAATAGTTTGATGACTGAAAAACAGATCATATAAGWAAAAGCTAATTCTTAATACCTAGAAATATGAAAACATTTGGGTTTRTTAGGTCTATTATAATTTTTTACAGAATCTAGTTAGATAAGCCACAGGAAAACAAGTAGGGCATGAAAAATAACCAATCTGTGGGGGAGAGGAGGAGTTTAATATAAAAAAACATGCTGAAGGCTTCTGAAACCTTGAAGAAGCTGGGAGACAGCACATGGGAAGCATTTGGATGGTACAGAGAGTTTAACCTTTTATTAGCTGTAGGCCTTTCAGTCTTGCTGAAATACTCACCTGTTGGTTCACCATGAGCAGGTACAGTTTGCAGGCTGTGAGCTGAGAACCAGCCATTATCAATCTAGTCTGGAGATCCTTGGCCAGCAGTCACCAACACTGCCTCCCCCAGGGAAGGGTATAAAATMATTTCATTCCTCTTGCATATATTGCAACTGCCCATATTGCATGAGCTGKTGATGGTAAGTATCTGTCTGACCTTSTTGGCTGATCTGCATAATTTTACCATAATTTGTCATAATTTGTCCCCTCCATGGCATGGTTTAGCAAACAGAAGGTAGCTCTATTACAGAGCTTTTTCTGAATCAATAGTGCTGCTCTCATTGCAGAACTACACATTACCTTTTGTTTCTACGTGAAATATTGAGGTTTCATGAGAAGATGCAGGATRAAACAGTACTCCTATTGCAGTTTTGTTGTTGTTCTTTGACAAGATCAGGGTTTAGCCACTGACTCTTTGTGCTACACAAAGTGTGTGTTATGTAGAAGGTCTCTTTTATCAGAAGCAGAAATCAGGATCCTCATTATTGAGCAAGCACTGCTGTAATGCTGCCAGCTGGGAGCACAGCTCGTTAAAGGTACAGTGTTGTACTGTGTTTTAGATACCTTATTAAGAATTGCCATAAATACATGGAATAAAATTATGTACTAGGAGCACCTGGGTGAACAAATTTGAGAAATAGGGGTGTGAGTCAAAACAGAGTTCAGGACTCAAAACACTTTGTGCAAAGCAGTAGCAAGATATTCAGTTAACCTCTCATGTCCTGATAATGCTATTGGAAACGCTTTTGTGCATTGCAATTTTGGTCTTATGTCTGCCAGATAAATTAAGCTCACTTCTTTTGATGTATTCTATTTAATCAATGGTTTGGATACCTCATTTTAGATATTGAAATTGGAATTTTTTTTCAAACAGGCACAGCTATGAAACATCCAAGTGCAGGGCCCAGCACTTCACAATCATTGAACCTCATGCAATTGGCCTTGGCCCATCAGTCCAGACCCCTCTGGAGTGTCTTCTCTGGCAAATCAACATTCCCACCAAGCTTGGTGTCATCTGCAAATTCCTGAGGGTGCCACCACCCCCTGGAGCAGATTATATCTTTGATGAAGATATTTAACAGAACTGGCCCCAGTGTGGAGCTCTGGGGAACAGCACTTGTAACTGGCAGCTGCTTGGGCCTCCTCAAGCAAGCTGGGAGATTTTCTCCTGGTTACAGACTAGCAGGGAGATTCTAGCTCTGTGGAATCAATGRAGTCTGGCTATTGGCTTAAAGGAGCTACCAGCTAAGTCTCTTTTTTAGGTGAGTAGCAAACAATTTACTTCAGGAATGTTGTCTGCTCGGGGTTTCCTGAAGGTCATCCTTATGTCTGTGCTCCATGTTGTCATTCATATCATGAACTTTCACTTAGTGACTTGTTTCACACATGTTACCACCCCTAGAGCCCATCTACCTGCATAAATAAATCTTTAGGGACATCTAACAAGCACCTGTCAAACAGCCTGAGAGACAGCGTGGGGGTGGCAGGCAAAGGGGATGTCAAGCATGTCACGCTTGTGGTTGGTCCCTGGAACGCTCTGTCAGAGCACTGGAGCTGCAGCTGCTCCATCTGAGCAGGATCTCATGGAGCTCCCCACATGATGACCTTGAAGGGCACTCACAGTACAGCTGCACTCTCAGAGAGGGCACAGGGATCTCCTGAAGCACCCTGGGGGCCCAGGGATCTGCCTGCAGGAAGCTCAGTGCAGGACTGYGGACTGGGTCACATTACACTTAACACAAGGACTTCTGCTCCTGAAAGTGGCCCTTGGGCATTGAGCTACTGTAACAATTAAATAATTACACTATAAAACTTGCCTATACAGTTGTGTGAGTTTCATGCAAGCTGAGAAGGCGCCATAAATAAAGCAGCTCTTCCACCTTGTGGTTACACATACAACTGCTAGCAGGGAGCTGGACACAAACACTGCAGTTGAACAGACCTAGGCCAGGCTGGCTGTTGCTGCCCTCTTGTAAACTGATGCTACAAATATGAGCTAGTCTTGTTTTGCAAGGTGAACATCCACGTGAGTGTGTGTGCACTCATGAACATCCATGTGTGTACAAACAACAGCTTTGCAGTGCCCTCTGGCCATCCCAGCCCTCAGGTGCTCTGAGACCAGGATGCCAACAGCTGGGAGGACTCCTTCATCCTCCCTGCTGAGGAAAGGTGTTCACTCAGCACAASAGGCAATCTGGGCACACTGATCAAATGTGCTGGGGTGGGAACAGGGCGTGAGCGAGTCACAGATGTGGAAAATGGGATTTCTTCAAGGAGGGGTTGTAGCTGGTTTCTACAAGCAATGGCTAGAACAAAAAGGAACCGTTTAAAGGCAGACACAAATTCATATATGCTGGTCTCCCCATTTCTACTCTCTGCCCCCATTTTCTGCTTTTWATCTCTGGCTATTGAAGCAATCATGTAGTCTTTGCTGTTTGCATCAGGGTACAACTCAGCACCTGTAGTCAGTCACAACAGAGCAAAGCTTGATTTGCAAAGCAGTAATTAAATGTCAGCTTTGCACTAATGCAACAGTGGTATACTGAGATAACTTTGCAGTAAAGGCTGAAGATTTGCACTGTGTGACACTGGCTAACAAACTCCAAGTAATACAAGATTCCACCGTAGTAAGTGAATACTACTGTGTTCAATGGTCCTAAATTACATTATTTCTGAAGCAGAATTAGCTTGGTTATATGAGAGAGACTGATTTGGTTTGAAGAAGAATAGCGAAACATGAAAAGAACAAGCTGTTTTAAGCCTACATCTGCTTCTCAGATGTTGCTGTTCTCTAAAGAGCAGATTATTAATTACATGCTGTCCTCCTCCTCTTCATCATCATCATCATTCCAGTTGTACCATCTGGCACCACTCCACACTTTGTCTTCTTGCAGTTATAGGTGCTTCCAAGACAGTGTAAAAATCAGCCCTAGAGTATAAAATTCCATTTTTGTCACACTGCCTGCAATTGGCTGCCAAAATAGTTCCCCAGGATAAACTGTCAAGGTCAGGGAATCATACCAGGGCAAAATCTGACTCAGTGTCTCGCATGGCTTTACTGTAACAGTGCCCCAAGAACTGTATCTTCAGTTTCTTCTGCTTTTCACTTCTGCAGAGTGACACTTGATYATACAAAGGAGCTGAACTTGTTTCCTCTTTGTATATTTTTTACCTCAGCTGGCAAAGCAGTTTCCTTTTCTCTCTGTAAGATCCAAGGAAAGCTTGCTTTCAGCAACCATTATTTCTACCTAGAACTGAACTTCAATGGCAAATTTCACTTGAAGGACTGTACCCTCTTCACCCAAAATGTGAAGCTGTTTAGGTCCAGAATGGACAAAATACAGAGGCAGACAAAATCTAATGAGTTTTCATCCTCCCTAAGCAGACAATTCTGTGTCATTTTACATTTTTTACAGTAGAGAACCAAATTATCCTACTGTCTAAAATTATTTAAAAAAATAAAAACAGGAACACAAGAAGTCTGACAGGYGATATATGCATGCAAATAACAGCCTTTTAAACATTTTTGTCTATTTTTATGGCACAGACAAAGTTTACTTGGACAAAAAGCATGTGTGACTTCAAATTCTGGCACCTCACTGCATTCTTCTACCATCAACCCCCTGACCACTGCTGTGTTCCCCTATCCAGACTCCCACAGAACCACTGCTGGTTGTCCCTTTTCCACTTACCAGCTCTGATAAACCAGCACAGTGTCCACATTACTAAATCAAAACCATCTTATCAAATCAACTCTGCAAGACTGCATGTCACTTGGAAAGCAGTTGCTTTATCTCTAATTAGAAATGGGTGGATTGAAACAAGTTTCAATAAACTGGATGTTTTGAAATGAGCAACCCTGGACAAGAACTAAARCATTCTCACAGCCATTGGCAATGTCTTCAATAACTCACAGATGAGATGCATGGCTTCAGAAGCCTGGAGAAATGCAGATATACAGTCCAACAATAAAGAAACATGAAAAGAAAAAAAATTACATGGAAATTAGGGCTGATCTTTTAAGGGATGAAATAATCAAACAAARCATACCTAAGTGCTCAGAAAATACCAGGGAGATTTTGCGGAGGCAATTACACATTTTATAGAGTGTATACACTGATTTTAACTGCTTTGTATTAGCACCTCTATTTGCTTTAATCTTTCCCTTGRCTCGTGTTTACCTTCCCTTTCAGACTGTTGATAACTGCCCCTGCAGAGGCCTGGAAAACACACAGAACATTGAGTGCTTCTGGCAAGGAACCCCTCAGACAACCAGCCCCTGGAGCACGTGTCCCTTGCTGGTGCTGTCGGGTGACAGTGACGGGTGGCTGGCCCGTCACCTCCTTGACACGCAGCCCAAAGCTTCACATTTCCACCAATGTTTCACATTTTATTAAAGCCCAGCTGGATCTGGGTGTGTTACACACGGCCTTGGGCAGGCAGGGACTGTGGGACACTGACACCTGGAGCTGTCTGACATGGTGTGAAAAATGCGCATTTTAGGATTGGCTTTTYGCAAATATTAAAATGAATATTATATGTGTTGTGTTAGAAAGCAATGCTCTATTAATTCTCTTAAGTAGTGTGTTAAATATAGTTTTAGGTTATAAAAAAATGTTAAAATAGAAACTATGCTATGTAGGATACTTTTTTTTTCTAAAGAAAGGACTCGCACTGAGATAGCAGTCACAGGACRCCTAAATCTTTCAGAGAAAAAGAATTTATTGCTCCATTGTCAGGAGAAAAGAACTTCTTCCCGCCTCGCTCAGGCAGGACAACGCCATCAGGTTTATGAGGAAGAAGTTGACAGTAACCAGACAGAATCCTGTATTTTAATGGAATTAATGCATCATGTTTGAGATGTATGAATATGCAACAAGTTATTGTTTTTAAGGGTTAATTCTTTGTTAACATGTGCCTTTTTTCAGGCTTATGTCGCCCAGAAAAAGGTACCCAGACGTTCGTAACTCTTTGTTTCTATTGTCTCATATTGTCCTAATTCAAATTGTCCAGATTATTATTACTCTAATTGTAATACTATTTTATTATTTTATTTACTATTTTATTAATAAAATATTAATAAAATATTATTTTATTTACTTATTTTATTTATTATTTTATTTACTATTTTATTAATAACCATTTTATTACTATTAAAGTTTTAAAATTTTAAAAACAAGTGATTGGCCTTTTTCACAATGRGAAACCCAAAATACAGGGTGAAGTTGTCACCTGAGTTCCCTCTATGATAAATACCTCTGGAGGATGATTCAACTCATCCAAAAATGTGTGAGCTACGCGGAGTGATTTCTCCAGRGATGTAAGGTAAGCAGAGTATTCCTCCACTTGTGTCTCCATTGATCACAGAGTCCAGAGAACTACCTAGACAGATAACTTCCAAATGGCCAGAGGCAGCTGAGGCATTTACACACAGCTGCTCTTTCTGTCACCGGACGCACTTGTGTGGCGGGTGCAAGGAGGTTCTTACTGCACAGCAAGGCCTACAACGCCCCACTGCAAAAACACATAACCAGGAAACAAACATAATTGCTTATTTATGTATTGATCTGTTGAAACCTCTTAAACCAGCGCTACGCTTTGTGGTAGCCAAAACACGCGTTCCTCGACACACAGGAGCCAATCCCACACTACATCAAGATGGCGGGAGGCTCAGGACTACAACTCCCAGCAAGCCGCGCGCCGCTATGGGCGTCATCCACGCCATGGGGGTTGTCGTGCTCTCTGACCCCAGAGCACGATGGGAGTTGTAGGCGGAGGGCTGCGTGGGCACGGCCCGGCGCATGCGCGGCGGGGCGGCGGACGCGGCGCGTGGCAGGAAGCGGAAGGGGGCGGCCGCGCTCGGAGCCTGACGTGTCCCTCCCGCCGCGGCCGCCGCTCGCTGCTGCTCGGCCGGCGCCGCCATGGGCAGTGAGTACCGGGGATCCCCGTCCCGCCGCCCCCCTTGGGCTCCTGCTGCTCCCCTCTGACTGGGAAAGCGCCGCTCCCGGGGGTGGCAGCTCATGGCGGGGAGGGAACCGGCGCCGTGTGCCCCGTGCCGGGCGCGCCGGCGGGCCCCGCCAGGCTGAGAGTGCCGGGCGCGGTGCCGGGAGGGGGGGSCCGATGTCACCTCGGGTGTGACCCCTCAGGGACAGTGTCACGGGAGTTACAGACTGTGCCTGCATCCCGCGGTGATCCGATCCCTGTGAACCTGCAGGAAAAGCTGCTTGGAAAGCGACTTAGTCCATCGCTGTGTTACTGTAGATGTTGGAGAGACCTTGATTTGAATTAAATTGAATATCGCGGTCCAGTGTAGCTTTTCAGACATAATCGTTTGAGATTAAGAAAATGTCTTTTGTGGGCTGGTCTTAAGTTGCCGCTGAAGTTGCAGCCTTCCATGGGAAGGTGGAAAGGCACCAGTAATTTCAGTTCTGCACTGTTGTACTCCTCTTAGTTCAAAYCAGTCCAAAATACGGATGCAACCCTAAATTTGTCATAGCAGATTTAGAATTAACTCTTCAGATTCTGAGCTCTGCTTATAGGAGACCTAGTGACTTTGCAAATCCCCTCTTCATTGTATGCTTATTTTAGGACAGGCTTCTGACCTMAGGATGTGTCTTTTAGGCTAGGAGGGGATCATAGCATGAGATGTTCTGTAGACTGACTTGAATTGATGCTTCTGAATTGCATGGGTAGAAACTCTTAAGTTGTGTGGCCCAAAAGTGTGTAGAACTTCTTAAACTGTAAGGCTCAAAAGTAATATATATGCAATACCCAAGGCACTTTTTCTTCTACTGTCTGGCTGAGGAGAAGTACCATGAAGTAAAAGTTCAAGGGTGTTGATAAACTCATGTAAAGCAATGACAGAGGTTTTTTGGTGCTGTCAACCTGCTTGGTGAAATGGGAAAAGGCTTGACTTTCTTTAATTCTGTTCCCAGTCCATACTGTACTTAAAACATGTTAGCTGAATCTCTGTGTAATTAGTAGAGATAAGAATTTAATAATACAAAACACACCCCCCCCCCCAAGCTAACCAACTAAAATCTCCCCAGAATTGGGACTTTTATTATATAGAGTACATGTTCAAATTCAATTCAGCTTGAGCTTTTTCCAGTGTTCATTATATCTGTGTGCTCACTTTGTCTTTTAACTTGTTTCTCTACAGTAAAATTTCTTGAGGTGATCAAGCCCTTCTGTGTTATCTTGCCTGAAATTCAAAAGCCAGAACGGAAGGTAGGTTAATGAAATTTACTTCCTAGGTTTGCATTTGTGTGATATAAAATCAGAGTTTGCATTTGTGGGATTTGGGGTTTCTTCTCTGAGGGGAAAATGGCAGATTTAGGTACAGCTGTTTTTAGTGGAGTGCATGTGTGGTGCATCTCATGTGGGTGTGGTTGTACAAGAATGAATGGGATTGGGCAGATTTGTTTATGTCACAGCAGTGCATGGTGAGATATTGAAGTGTAAACTAGAGTAAGTTACAGCCACAACTTGAAAATCTTTGCTTCATAAGCTCTAATCTAAGATTATTTGCTGAGATAAGCTGCTCCCTATTACTGTTTTTTTCTCATTGTAAGCTCTTACTCATGAAAATATAAGACTCATTTCTGTGGAAGTACTAGAATTACCTTGCATTGACATAAGCCTTTTTATTTCAATTAAATTTTGAATAAAACTTTGTAGCTTTCCTTGGTCTTATGTGGGATGAAAGGGATGAACAGTATGTTATTTTCTTTTGGGTGTTCTGTACTTTGTCCCTCCACAAGAAAATCAAGTGTGCTGCTATGAAAGTTTGCTTGATGGACTAGGTCTTGTTATCTTGACAGCTTTATCATCTGTTTTTGGTTTTGTGTTTTTCCCTTTAGATTCAGTTTAAGGAAAAGGTACTATGGACAGCTATCACACTCTTCATCTTCTTAGTATGCTGCCAGGTATGTTTCCTTCCCTTTTTAAGGAAGAGCTGAAATGTTTAAAGCATGCTATGAAGTCTCTAATTTAATCTCTCGGTTGGAAATGCAGATTCCCTTGTTTGGCATTATGTCATCAGACTCTGCAGATCCTTTCTACTGGATGAGAGTGATTTTGGCATCCAATAGAGGTATGGCCAGACTTCCAGGAGGGCATGTTTTTTATCTTGAATCAAAATGGTTTTGGACTTGCATTCCACTCCATTGTAATGAATATAAAAACTGAAGTGGAAAGTGAAAAGTAATTTTTCTGTATTATTCAAAGTCATAGRTCAGTGTGGCATTGGGAAAGGCACAACTTTCTAGACAAAATGAGTTTATGGTTGACTATGTGCAATCTATTATATGTACAAAAGTTGAGCTTTTTGTTTGGAAGGAAATGGTTAGGGAAGAGACAGTTCCTAATTACCTGCATTGCTGCTGTTGCAATCTTCAAGATTTGTGGTTCAAAATCATTTGTGTTTCCTGGAGTGTTGTGGTTTCCTGGGCGACTTCTTTGAGTCTGTCACACAGAAGATTGAAATGCATAGTAGTTTATATAAATTTCATTTTCTTTTAGAGGCTTTCTAATGCAGGTGTGAAGGTTAAAATTCATGATAGTTTCCCCAAGAAACAGAAATTTATATAAACTTTCTAATGCAGCTATAAATTAAGAATGGTGATAGTTTCCTGAATGCTCTTTATCATTCTGTATCATTTGAGCYATCAGTTTGCATCATACTTTGTTTTATGTAGAGTAAATCTGTTCTTGACAGCAAAAGTCTTTTTCAGTGAACACAGTATTTTTGAGGTTCTGAGGAGTACTACTTGTCAAACTGACTTCTAACAAACTTTTGTTATCATTTTTACATTTACCTTACATTGGAGTTTTAGATCTTCTCCATTGTGATGTAAAGACTGATAAAAACTAACTTTGAACTTCACTGTTCTTCCTGTGTCTGGCAGGAACATTGATGGAGCTGGGCATTTCACCCATTGTCACCTCAGGGCTCATCATGCAACTCTTGGCTGGTGCTAAGATAATTGAGGTTGGTGACACCCCAAAGGACAGAGCTCTCTTCAATGGAGCTCAGAAATGTGAGTAACAGCTCATGTTGAGCACTGGTGGTTTAGAGTATCTCACCCTGACAGTAGAAAGTGAATTTACCATGGGATGAGTGGTGCGGCTGGGCTTGTGGGTTTGTGTCGTTCTGCTGCAGATACCTGCATTTCATCAGTCTCTTACTGACAGCTCTCTGCCTTGTTGGCTGTTAAGCTTCAGAAAGGTGTGAAAAGGAAAAGAGTCGGTGCCATTGGCACTGCTGCTGTAATCTCCCCAGATAAGTGAAGCAATGTAGAGACTCTGGAGACTCAACTTTTGAACTGTGATGGTCAGTGTTAATCTGAATGTTTCATAGTGATTAAGATGTTGGTTGTAGCTGTTTATACCTTGCAGCTCCTGGCATGGATCTTCCTCATCAATGAGGGCTCTCTGTGGTCAGTTGATAATGACTTACAGAAAAAATTGGGTGTTTTGTGGCTATTTGATGCTGTACACTATTTACTGATATGTGTACTGGGAAAAATCATAAATTGCTGCAGTAATATCTTAACACCCTCAGAGTTTTCAGTATCTAAAGCAGCCTTTGGTAACCAAACCCACTTGCTTCTAAGTGCATTTGAACTATCTGTGTCTATTTCTATTTTCAGTGCCAGCTTTCAGACAACAAAGTTAACTTGCTCTTGAATTTAAACACCCTGTGACTTATGTATTCCTTCCCAAATGTTGTGGTTTAACCCCATCTGGCAATTAAGTATCACATGGGACGTTTGCTTACTCTCCTGCGGGAAGGAGAGGAGAATGAGAAAAAAAAAATAAAACTCATGGGTTAAGAACAGTTCCATAACTGATACAAAGTATAATGTAATAAGAATAACTACAACTGTAACAAAAAGGAGAGAGAGGGGTAAAACCTCAGAGGAACAAGTGGTGCACAAAYGCAATGCTCGCCACCTGCTGGATGCCCAGGCAGTTCCTGGCCAATCCTCCCTGCTGAGCCTGACATTCCAGGGTATGGAATATCCCTGTGGCCACTTAGGGTCAGCTGTCCTGGTCATGTTCTCTRCCAGCTTCTTGTGCACCTGCTGGCTGGCAGAGCAGGGGGCACTGAGAAGGCCTTGACTTGGGGTGAGCCCTGCTGAGCAACAACTAAAACAGCAGCACTTCAGCCTGTTATCAGCATTATTCTCATGGAAAGTCCAAACCACAGTACTCTTCCAGCTACTACAAGAAAATTAACTCTATCTCAGCTGAAACCAAGATTCTCTACCAAAAAGTGATTTCTGTTTCTCTAATTGCCCACTGACATAAGGATCCAGGACAAATACATATTTTTTCTTTTTATTCTGTAGTGTTTGGAATGATCATTACCATTGGACAGTCCATTGTGTATGTAATGACTGGAATGTACGGAGACCCATCTGAGATGGGTGCTGGTATCTGCTTGCTTATCACAATCCAGGTAATTTCTAATCTTCTCTGCTTACTCTGTCCCTGAAAGGGTCAAAAAATCAGCCTTGCAGACAGACTGTCACTCATGCAGAGCAAAAAGGCCAAAGTGTACCTGCTTCTTCACATATAGTCTAATCTTTTAATACACATTATTTTTCTAATGAAATGAAAAAGACATGGAACTAATGCTGTATTTCCTTTTTTTGCTGTAGCTTTTTGTTGCTGGTTTGATAGTTCTGCTCTTGGATGAGCTGCTCCAGAAAGGATATGGTCTTGGTTCTGGCATCTCTCTCTTCATTGCTACCAATATCTGTGAGACCATTGTGTGGAAGGCATTCAGCCCCACCACAGTGAACACTGGGCGAGGTAATGTGGCACARTCTGTTTTCTTAACCAATAGTTTGTACAAAAAGGGAACATCTTTTTTCTTKTTTTTTAATGCCAAATGCTGTTACTACCATCTTGGCTGTGTAGTGAATTTTGTTAGTGCAGCAGGTGCTGCTGTGCAAAGTGCAAGCACAAAGACATTTTTTCTCAACTTGTGGTATTTCACAAGATATTTACTGAACTTGAGTTTCTTACAGTGCCTTCATTAAAAGTCAGCAGTAGTGGACTGCCATTGTATTATGGCTGCTGTCCAACTTACTGACCAAATATTAGCTGTTTCTTTCTGCTCCTTGCATTTTTTACACTTTGCCCTAAAGACCTTATTCTCCAAACTCCACTGGAGATGATCCTGTTTGCTGCTGTATAGTAGAAAAACAGAAGTGAGGTTATGCCATTTGCTGTAATCCAAACAATAACTTGTGTCTTGCCACAACTGACACTAGAAAGCCTGCTGCTTGCCTGTAAGTTTCCTTTTTTGTTGTTTGATTAGGAGGAGGAAAGAAAGAACTTGGTGCTTGTCAATATTTCTAGAGACCAATAGAGTTATCCTGTGATGAGTTATGATTTAGTTTCTAGGCCACTACAAGGGGATTTAAAAAAAATATTGGAAATAACATGGCTGACATGAAGGGTGACAGTATAAAAGTCTGAGAACATGCTCAAGATGCAGAAGACTGAGAGCAATCCTATTCTGAATCCTATAGTTCAGAAATACACTTAATGGGACAAAACACTGAAACTTTGAGATAATCACAGCTCACCTAACTTTTTCTTTTCCTTCCCAAGGCATGGAATTTGAGGGAGCCATCATTGCTCTGTTCCACCTTCTGGCTACTCGCACAGACAAAGTCCGAGCTCTTCGTGAGGCCTTTTACCGCCAGAACCTTCCCAACCTCATGAATCTGATTGCCACCATCTTTGTCTTTGCAATTGTCATTTACTTCCAGGTCAGTTGGAATAATGAGGGTTRTAAAAGTGTATGGAAGTAGGTCTGAAATTTGCTTCCCTCTGCAGTTATATATTCACAAGGCTCATTTTTGTACATGCAGCATCTGGATGTTCTTTATACATTGCCTTCTCTTAATCAGTTTTCACACTTACCATAGTCACACAGAAGGCTTGAGACTTAGCTTGATCTCTGAAAAAAGAAAGAAAAGAACCAAATAAAAATACCCCAGATGCATGTGTGCATGTGATATTGTCTAACCCAAATGCTATTGCTTTTTACTGGAAAACACTTTGAAGTTTTTAGACCTGTTTGTTGCTGAAGAATATAGGAAGTTGTAATGTTTCTTTTCCTGGATGCTTTCTTTAGTCTTCTTGAAACTTCAGATTTCTTCTGATCTCTGAATCTTTCATACATTCTTGTGTGTGGCCGTGTGTTTAGACAACCATGCAGTTTTGCAGACCCTTTGCAGAAGGGTCCTCATGGAGAGGAGAGCCCTCTGGGCAGAGTATTTGTACTTGCACAAAATGATTGCAGGTTTCTTCTGTTGCTGTCAAGGCCTTGCACTTGCAATTTATGATCTCTGCTATGGGTTCACATCCAGATGTAATGGGGGACTTTCTTTTGAAAACTTTTCAGGGCTTCAGAGTGGATCTTCCTATCAAATCTGCTCGCTACCGGGGCCAGTACAACACCTACCCCATCAAGTTGTTCTACACTTCCAACATTCCCATTATTCTCCAGTCTGCCCTGGTGTCCAACCTGTATGTCATCTCCCAGATGCTTTCTGCCCGCTTCAGTGGCAACTTGCTGGTCAGCCTGCTGGGCACTTGGTCTGTGAGTATTCCTTCTCATCTTACATACAGCTTTGCAAGGGCACCAKTGGAATGTTGAAGAGGGTTGAAGAGATGGTCTCTCAATATTAAGACACACTTTGATAGGTGATCCTACACACTAAAACTCCTAAATTAGTAATTAGTTTGAATTAATGGTAGCATATGAGGCTTGCTGTGATGAATGTAAATTTGTCTTGCCGCAGCAGTAATGATGCAAAGTGACACAAAGGGGATACAAACTTTTCTAAGACTTGGCTTAATGGCTGGGAAATAGTGAGAAGATTGGTGGCTGACTGCTTGCTTTCTTCTTCCAGGACACGTCATCTGGAGGCCCTGCTCGTGCTTATCCAGTTGGTGGACTCTGTTATTACCTGTCACCTCCAGAGTCCTTTTCTTCAGTGTTGGAAGACCCTGTACATGCAGTTGTTTATATTGTATTTATGCTGGGCTCCTGTGCTTTCTTCTCTAAAACATGGATTGAAGTCTCTGGCTCCTCTGCCAAAGATGTARGTTTAAAATGACAAATTATGTGAGCTTACATGATGAAAACAGATGAGCAGTTGTAAGACTGAGACTGACTTTGTTCTGGAAAGCTGTTCTGCTRGTAATTTTGTTGGTAATATTAATTGTTTGTGTAAACAGGGACTGTGTCTTTTTTTAATTGAGAAAGATTAAGACAGAATGGGGGTCATTTTTTCCTGTTTACTGCTTTTTCAAAACAACATCAAAACTTAAATTACTCTAATTGGAATTAGGAAATTCAGAACATAGAAAGGTGTGATCAGTGTGAGAGCAGGAAAGGTAATAGGAGAGGTAGAAACTCTTTCAGTGCCACATGACAGGTGCACTGTGTGCAAGGCAGTTGCCATTTAAAAACTTGCAGGTAAAGCTCAGACAGCCATTCCTGACACAGAGAGTTCTGAGCTTCCTTWGTGGGAAAATTAACTAGAGGTTGTTATTTTTAACTAGAGAGCACTGACAGTGGAGAATATAATGCAGTGCATTGATGTACCTGAGGCTAGCTTCTCAAAATTTCCATTTGCTACAGGATATTTAACGTTCAGGAGCTATATCACCCTGAAACTGGAGTTGGGAAACAAAATGGAAAATAGCTGTCATTGTGGTAGATTTGTATTGTGTGGTTCTGGGTAGGAGGTGAAGTTTGACAGCCATATGGAATGGTTTAATCCATTCTTTAACAAATAAGTAATTGCACAGTTACTGTCACAGTGTGAGCACTCTCTTGTTTTGCMCTTGCATCTTGCTGCTTCTCAGGCAGGCAGGGAGGCACTCACAGCCATGTACAGTCAGGTTTTTATTTCAGAGTAAACCAATCCAGTATTCAGGGTAGACAGTTTATAACACTTTAAACCTTTTTCCTGATACTAAGTAAAATAATTTTAGGTTCATGCAAAGAAGGTCAGAAATAAAAGTTAATAAATCATTAATTAAATTTTCACTGTGTAGTGGAATACTGGCAGCTTACTCATCTCAAAGTGTGTTTTCTTAGTRCATGGAGTCAGTCATGAGCACCTTCATGCTCCCCTGCTAGAGTTTGTTACCCACAGTTGTTAGTAAAGTGTTTGTAGGGCTCTGCTGTAACCCTGTGCAGCGGCAGAAATCCAGTTTAAGAATAATGTTCCAAGAAGAGATTCTAAGTCTAGTTTCTAGTGTGGCTCCACAAATAAATAGTTGACTYAACTGAATGCAGGAAACTGAAATGGAATAAACACTTCAAGGAATGATCTTGCAACATCTGCAAAACCCTCATCAGGGGAAAGGTAGATGGAAAAACATGGATTGAATTATGTGTATGAGAGCCTACCGGTATCCAAATTTTCCTTTTCTCAGTAGGACTASAATTTTCCAGAAAGCTTTGTATAATTGGCAGGTAGAAAAGTGCCTGTGGCTGTAATTTAGCTGAAGTTAAAATACTGGATATTTTGAACTCAGATGAATAATGTAAAACACAATCCAAAACACAAAACAATACAAAAACCACCCAACCCCACCACCATTTATTTCTGTTTTCCCGCAGTACTACATTCCATTCCAATCACAGTAAATTTACTTGCTCCATTCCTTGATTCAATACAGGTTGCCAAGCAATTGAAAGAACAGCAAATGGTAATGCGAGGGCACAGAGAAACTTCAATGGTACATGAACTCAACAGGTGAGCTATGCATTCACTGGCTGTTCATGCAAGGTGTTATGGGCAAACAAAGGGCAAAGTTTGCTTTGACTTCCATTTTCTAGATCCTAGAACTCAGATATTATTTCAGCTTTGATGTCGCATGCATATGACATAGAACATTATCTCATTAAGAGAAGAACTTGTACAGTACAGCTTATTTTTGCCTTGCATTTAAAGAATTTGCCTCAAATTCTGGACCTTTTATTTTCCTGGTTTGGTTTTTTTTTTCATTTATRTACTCTTCTCAGGGTAGCTAATGATGAGCATTTCAGTGTATTTTACTACTTCAGGCTGACTACTTCAAGCTTTAGAAGTATCTTCTTACTGTAATTTTTTGTGTGTTATTAGTCTTGAGGACTATTTTTATGCAGACCTTGCTTTTAAAACAAGTAGTTACTTAAATCTCCTAGGTGCAGAGGTGGGCAGATGTTGATGTCTTTAGATTTTCAGATTTCAGGGCAGGACCTATGTACCCTTTGTGTTATGGTAATGTTATTGTAACTTTGGATTTCAGTCACCTACAGATGAAGAGCCAGTAACCATGAGTTTAATATCTGTGCATAATTGCATGGTGGACTGTAGTACCTTCTCCTCTTAGTGTAGCATTTTTTTCTTCTCCAGTCAGGTTGAGTATTTTATAYTCTTATCCAGATTGCAGACCCACAAGGGAAGAGAGTATTCTGCCATTGACTTTTTTGTTACTATCTAATCAAACTCTAATGGCCTCTTTCCTGTTCTCATTTCATGTTTTCCAGGTACATCCCTACAGCTGCTGCCTTTGGTGGGCTCTGCATTGGTGCCCTCTCTGTGCTGGCAGACTTCCTGGGGGCAATTGGCTCTGGAACTGGAATTCTGCTCGCTGTCACCATCATTTATCAGTACTTTGAGATTTTTGTAAAGGAACAGAGTGAAGTTGGCAGTATGGGAGCTCTTCTTTTCTAAACCTAGTTTCTCATGGACCCAGGAAAGAGAGGAGGGACATTTTGAAAGTGTAGCCAGTCGGGGAAAAGAAGTATCATAAACTTGATAGTGTCATTCTATAGAAACACATATTTTAATAATGTTTCCAAAGCACATTCCCTTATGTTCAAACTTTTCTAGCATACTGTTTGCATTTTATAAATTGATGAGGAAAATGTGCAAAAAAATTTTTTAAGAAAATTGTTTTTTAATTATGTGTTAGGAAAGTCAGCTTTCTGACTTGGATTTAGTTCAATGACTCCTGAAAATTTTTTGAGCCCCTTTCACATTTAGTAACCTGAAGCCTTTATAGGTTTTAATTAATGTTTGTTAAATGAATTTTTGGAAGGAATTTTTTTCCATTCAGCTTGTTTTTGCAGCTCCTTTGCAGTAATGGTGAAAAAAAATTTCTCCATCTGATGCTCAAATTCCATAATTATGGTTGTAAGCACAAATGGTGTTTCATGTGTTAGGGGTTTCTTTTTTCAGTATGGCAGATTTGAAAGGCAGTTGTTTCTTTTTACTATGATATAATATCTATAATTCCAAATGTTTTGTTGTGTAATTACTACACTAGACTTTGTCAGCTGTTGACTATTGGCTTGAGACTGTTTTCAAGTTTCTGTGTAAGAAAGGAATGTGTCCTTTCCCACCACCTCTCCTCCACAAGCAGAAAACTCAGGTAAATCTAGATTCTGCCAGAACCTGTGCCTAAGAGTTGCTACTTTGAAACTTGGTTAAACTGACTTTGTAAAGCCTTCTAATTAGTCTTTATTACCATTAGTGGCTGTGCTTCTAGTTCTGATGTCAGCTGAAAGGAATGAATGTTATGGCTGCTTAGATGCAAATCTGCTTGTGCTCTATGCTAGAGTGAAGTTTCTCTCCTTGCTAATGAATTCTGGTCTCGCAGCAATCAGGATGTTATCTGATTACTCATACCTAGTGAATTTTGAGTCTCGTTACCACAAAAGAGTGGAAAGAATGGATGCTACTTGTCTGTTTTTGTAGATCTAGATACGAAACCCTTGTCAGATAACTCCACTAAGGGGCTTATGTAGAAGGCTTTTCCATCCTATAATCTCATGGATTTGAGTGGTACATAGGAAAATACTCTTTCAGAAGGTATTGGGATTCCTTTTTTGAAGATCACACCTTCAAAATGGAGAGTTTACAGTTAAGGCTGTAATGGACCAGAATCAAACCTAATTTTCCATTTTAATTTAGGTTGTCAGTACTAATCAGGTGCCTAGGACCAAATGCAAATATTTGTGTGTGAGTCTTGTAAATACACTTCTCCTCAATCAGTATTGGACAACATGGAAACCAGAAGGAGGAGTTGCGGCTGCTGGAACTTTTCTTTATGCTGCATCAACATGCCTTCTGTGCATTTTTGCATGTTGGGCAGACAGTCTGTGAGTCACTGTTCTTGCTGGAGTGGTGGGACTCTGTTACACACCCAAGGAGCACAGGTGACATCCAGAAACCCTTGTTAATACCCTGAACTCAGATACCAAACACATGGGAAATCTGCAGAAGTGGAATGAGATGCACCTATCAATGAAAGTCAAATGCCCRGGATGAGGATCACAATTGGAAAAGGAATAAAAGAATTGGGATGAAGTATCCATGAAATGATCACTGTCAGCTATTCACTATGATGTCACACTACATTGAATAATTTCTCTGGTTTTTATGAAGTACTAATGCGCCACAGCACAACTGTGATGTGAAATGGGGACAGTGAAAAAGTGGTATTAAAAGGAGAGGGAAAGGGTTCTGATACAACTCTGCTTTGGGGATTCTGTTGTTGTTTTTCCAGGAAGCCCAATACAAACTTTATTTTAATACAAAAGACTCCACTTCTGTGCATGGTGCTCTGGCTGGGCTGGAGCTGTACTTGTATTTTTGGTCATATCTGTTTGAACTGGTTGCAGTTTAGACCATTTGCTCTTTGGTATCTAAGCAGCACTTGTTCTGTGCATCTGTATTTTTGTGGTCTAGTGATGAATCTTTGTTATCAAACACCTGTGTCCTCAAAGCAGAACCTGCTGGCCATACAATGGATGTTCACAAAAAGAAATAATGCCTATAAAATCTGCTTTATGATGAAATAAAGTACATCTTTGGAGCTAGTGCTTGGCTTTTGGTGCTTGGATATTGTTAAAATTCTGACACTTGTGGAATAAGGTTACCCACCTATGAGACTGAGATACTGGTACCCTCAAAATGCCTGATCAGTGTGTCAGTGTGAAATAAAGACAATTTGTATTTGCTCCAAGGTCTCTCAGTAGTGGGTTGCCAAAATAACTGGATCTTGATCATTCCTTTGGGCTTTTTTTTTTTTTTGAGTTGCAATTCTAAAGGCGCTGCACAAGCAAATAGAGGGTGAGTGGAGTAATGATGCATCACTTTAACAAAATCTGTTTCCATTAGAGATACAGTGCCAATCGTTTTGTATGTGATAATTGAGACAACAAAACTCAGAGTTGATGATATTCTCAATATTGTTTTGCCCTTTGAGTTTTTAAACTTAGAGTAAGATTTTGCTTTCCTCCTGAATAGAAATATCCCAGTACTTGAAAGCAAATTTACCTAAAATACTGTTACTAGATGCAGGAAGTTCAGCCATTATTTTGGTTGTGTTTGAAGTCRCTCTAAAAGGCAGCCTGATTTCTCCCTTGCTGTTTTATTTTTCATCAGGAGACTTGCATTGATGACTGTGGTTGCTGTGGGAATATTATGTCATCACACATATGATCACAGAAATAATTGAGGTCACTGTAGATGTGATAAGTTACGTGCAAGAGSTGGATGAGAACCAACACCAGGGTTCTGACACCTTTCTCCTGGAGTTGTTTTGTGCAAAATTCTTGACATGTCCTTTTCTTCTGCTCTGCAGGTTTCAGATGAAAGTTTCTTTAGCATTTAAGTGCTGGCTATTTAATTTTTGTCCCTTTTGTCATTATTCATGAAGCTTTAAGAATCATCTGTTCACTTTTAAGTTCACTTATTCCTAGGGCCCATTTCTATGTAATTTTGAGATGGCAAACAAATTGATCTTTTTTCTAATTTCTCAAACATTTAAAAATAAATTAATTCATTTTGGCTGCAACTGAAAAGGTTGTTGCTTTAGTTTAAATGTTTCATGACTGTGCTCCTTTGATTTTTTTCTGGGGATAACTCTGTCCCATACTGTAAACAGACTGATTTRTGGAATTTGTGATTTAGGTTCTTTAGCCAGCTTTTGGAAAAGGAGGAAGCCGAGTGGCTCAGTAACTGCTTTTCCTAACTGTCCTCTCTGGAAGGAGGAATAACAAGCTTTAGGTGGGCCTCAGTTTCCCCACTGCTGTGGGGAGGCTCCGAGGCTCCTGGCAGCTGTTTGCTCACGGATGTGCTGTGACACGGCCGGGTCCTGGGCCAGCACCCCCTGCCTGCATCCCAGACCTGCTGCGGGAGCTGCCGGCGCTGACTGCGCTCTCCTGCCCTTCCCGGCCCGGCTGCCTCCCTGCGGCTCCGTGCGGGCTGTGTCCGGCAGCGAGAAGGGACAGGACAGGGACAGCGTCCCTCTGGCAGCGAGGGACCCTGGTGGSATCTCTGCTGTACCCGATGTGCGCTTTGCCTGTCCTTCACCTCCTTTCCCCGCCGCTCCTCGGCCAGGTTTCTCCTGCCCCGAAAGGAGATGCGGGGCTGGGACAGCGCCGGCGGCTCCGGGGGCTGCTCGGTCCCGGGACGGATCCTCAGCCCAGAACGGATCCTCGGTCCCGGAACGGTTCCTCAGCCCAGAATGGATCCTGGGTCCCGGGACGGTTCCTCAGCCCAGAACGGCTCCTCTGTCCCGGGACGGATCCTCAGCCCAGAATGGATCCTGGGTCCCGGGACGGTTCCTCAGCCCAGAATGGATCTCGGTCCCGGAACGGCTCCTCGGCCCAGAACGGATCCTCGGTCCCGGAACGGATCCTCAGCCCAGAATGGATCTCGGTCCCGGGATGGTTCCTCAGTCCAGAATGGATCCTTGGTCCCGGGACGGTTCCTCAGCCCAGAATGGATCTCGGTCCCGGGACGGTTCCTCAGCCCAGAATGGATCTCGGTCCCGGGACGGATCCTCAGCCCAGAATGGATCTCGGTCCCGGAACGGATCCTCAGCCCAGAATGGATCTCGGTCCCGGAACGGCTCCTCAGCTCCGCCGAGCCTCCCAAAGCCCCGAGCCCGGCCCGGAGCCTCTGCCCGCCGGGTGGCAATGTTACCCTGCGAGTCAAGCACGGCACTCGGGATCAGGGAAAGGCGGATCCAGCCTGTCCCAAATGCGTCCTTTCCGTGCAATGTAAAAAGTTCGGAGCAAAGTTTGCCAGTATTTATTTAAGCTTCCTGGAGCTGTGGCCAGGCTTGAGGTTGTTTTAAGATGAAACGCTGAAAATAATATGTTAGAGCATTTATAATATTTTCTAATATATTTCAAGCATGCTGGGTGCCAAGGGGCAGTTGTCTCCTTCTTCCACTTAAGCCTAGACTGAGACAGTCTGTGGGATTGGAAGAAGACAAAAAAAGAAGCATTTAAAAGCAAAATCAATATTCTAAGCTGAGGACCTAATTAGTCAGCTAGACTTTAAGCTGCTGGTTTATAAAATGCTCCTGGATGGATCTGCTCAAATTGAAACTCTTCTGTGGGCCAGGTTGTAGCAATGCTCTGGCCATTGCCAGCGTGGTTCCAGCCCAGCTGGCAGCGTTTGGCAGAAAGGAAATACCCTGACAATTGGCACCTCCTTTGGCAGCTGTATCACAGAGGCTGGAGACTGAGGGAGCACAGACATGATACACTTTGTCATCACAGAGGGGGCTGTCAAGGTCAGACACGGGATGCTGGCTCTGAGATATTTCTTGCTGAAGAACAAGAAGACTGGGCCAATAGCTCAGAAACAGTAATACCTGGGAGCTTAAAACAGAGGGAACAAATGGAACAGTGAGGATATATATTTTTAAGAAACTGTTTCAGATATTTTTATATTGCTTTGAAGAAAATCAGGATACATGGCACATATATAAAATCCCAGATTCCCCTTCTTAGATATTAAGCCTAAAGTGGATGGTTCCAAAAATGGCRTGAGCGCTGCTGGGGAATATTAGCTATCTGAAATCTCAGGCGAGTATTATCCACTTTAATCTTCAGCGTGTCTGAAGCTCTCTGATGTTCTTACAGCTCTAATGTGTCTCTTCTTCATACCTGTGGTGTGAAGATTTATGAAAGAAGAAGGCAGCTCCAGACATATAGGAACAAGGTATAGTGAGCAGAACATTCTGCCTTATTAACTTTGCTATATAAGTGTGATTTTTATTTTTGTTTAAATAGCTTCATCTTTGGGCAGTGCAAGAACAAAAATTGTTGTTGCTGCTGGATTCCCTAGGGCTGCAGAACTATGCCCAATGCRGGTAGAGCAAGGGCTCCCTGACCACAAATGTGGTCACTTCCACAAGGATTTGGGATTACAGAGCTCAGCTGCAGGAAGTAATGGAGGATGTGTGGAGAGAGGCCATGAAGGAGTTGTAGGAAGAAGCAGTGCAGGAGCCAAGGGGCAGTGAGGGGATGTACCYTTGGGAAGCTGGGATGTGGTGGTCTGATGTGCCTACACCTAAAATCAGYGCATCTGAAAATGCTCTTGAGCTCCAGGATTCTGAAGAGCGCCGACAACAAATTGTGAGTGCCTTRTGTGGCTGTGGATGGTGATTAAAATGCAGAGGGGCAGCTGCCTGCTGGATCTCCCCTGCCAGACAAGCTCAGAATACCTGTGTGCAATAGAAATCAATGATTTGTTTAACCTTGGTATCCCACACTGACCTCATGTTTCCTTAGCACYGTCCAAAGTTTTCTTTGTGCTCTGCAGATGTAGAAACTTGTAAGATACAAAAGTGTGTTTGTTAAAATAATTCCTTTTCTAAGCACWTTTATCTTGGCTGTTTGAGGATAAAGCTTAAACTGTTGATTTTTAAGTTATTAGGAGAACATTTTTTTAACCTATCCCCCTTGCTTTGAGTGACTCTTGAAAGGAGGAGAGATATATTGGGGGACATGTTAATTTCCTCAAGTAGGTAGAAAAGAGCTCTCTTATCTCAGGGCCTCCCATTCCTTAAGCAGTGCAGGCTGGCAGRAACAAGCCAACATTTGGGATAAGACTTATCTAATTTAGTGATGGAACACAGWAGCACAAGCCAGGGAATCTGACACTACTTTCTGCAACTGAGGTACATCAAAGTCRTTTTTATTTGGGTTTAAACACAGGTATCCACCTTTTTTCAGAGGATAGCTGGAATGGTGACAGGGATACAGCATGTGAAAAGAGAAGAGTTCTAGTTGCAGATCAAACAGACTAAAAGTGTTTCCATTTTTATGAAGTGGGTTCTCATCTGTTGTGTTGCAGAAGTTGTTTCTTCTGCATATGAGCTCTCATTTTTGTGAGTGCTGGCTGTAATTACAATATCATGGAGATTTTTGGTTCCAAAAATTGTGCACTCTAAAAAAAACCCTTCCCACTTATAAAAAGAAAAAAAAAAAAAAAAGCTGCAGAGCAGGACAGGACCTGTCCCCAGTCCTACAGCTGATCATTACAGGAGTCCTGGCTCAAACAGTACCTGCCACCTCTTTACTTGCCTCTTCCACTGATGTTGCCTCTGAAAGAGCCAGAAATGTTAACTCTGTAGTGACTGAAACACARATCCAAACTGCACACATGTATGTATATAAAGTAGCTGTCTTTAAAACATAACTATCAACACTTAATTAGTGAAATAATACCCTTAATTCTGTACTTAATCCCAAATTCAGTGTGTGACCAGTGAGCTCATACCTGTAGGAGAATGGGGGTCAGAGAATTCAGTGGTCCATGTGCCATCATGGTCATGTTTTCCTTTGTTCATGCAGAATTGCTGATGCATCACAGTCTTGATATTATTTCACCCTTGCAGAATATTTCTGCTTCTCCAGAGAGTGTTTCCTTTATGCATAATCCATTAAATGATGATCAGAGCTTTAAGTGCCTGCAATTCATCAAGTTTAACACTTTACCTTTACTATAAGAGAAGACAAAACCATTTCTCTATGGTTTTGGTTGTTAAACATAATAGCTATAAAATCGACTCAATCCAGATCTTTCACCTAAGCAGAGGTGACAGRTTGATGCTGCAGGGGTTCTAGAAGGTGTTACTGGAGACACAATGAAGTTTCCTGCAGGCTGTTACATTCCTTCAGCTCAAGGAGCTCTGTGTGAGCATAATGAAGCTGCACCCTCTAATCATCAGGAAAAAACATCTTCATTTAGCTCAGGCTCCAACCCACAACTTGAAAGACCTGAGCAAGATCCTCCACTTTATTTCCTTGTGTTCCCTAGGTGGATCTGTGCTGAGAGGTTCTTGCACAAAACAGGTATTTCTCATGTCAGAGCTTCAGTCCTTTTGTGGAAGTGACCCTTAGACAGTCCAAACCTCACATTTCCCATGATAATGTGCTGCTGCAAATGCAAACACATCGGGGAGCACCCTGTTGCCCTGCCTGGAGCCCCCTCAGCAGGTACCTCTGTCATCTGAGTAGAGGCTGTTTTGTTCCATTACTGTGCAGAGCCATCACTGCAGCAATAAAGAGCAGCTTTGCCTTTCTCTTGTAAATCCTCTGGCAGGAGCACAACGTGGCTCTTGCCAAATACYTCTGTCAGGGGTAGGAAAAGCCAAGGGGTTTGAGGAGCAGCAGAATGCCCAGAGAGGTGGAGAATGTAGCAGAGGTCAGAGGTGCCTTTCTTCCCTGTGCATCAGAGCTTTGTGCACGCACATCTGTGTGCTGGAGGGTACAAGAACCTCACACCATTGGCTGCCAAATCAGATGGGGCACAGGGGCTTTGTCACCTTGTCCAACATGACCTTTCAAAGGGTGTGAAAGGAGCTTCACACAGTTTGTTTTCATCTTACAACAACAGCAAGACCACTTGACCATGTAAAACAATTTTGCTATATTTCTATCTAAAAGGCTTAACAATTCCTGAATGTAATTTTTTAATTATCTCACTTGTTCCTATGTGTGTGTTCCATTGGTCTTTAAATGCCATTTGTTGGGTGCTTTCCTGCTGCCCTAGGTTGCCCTAGGGGTTGCCTGCTCTGATTCTGTGTGAGGGAAGGTGACTGGTTTTTCTGATGATATGTGTGGATAGCCCTGGCAAGATCCTGCCTTCTGGACTGGACAAAGCAAATTCATCCTCTGGAAAAATCTATCCAAAGGGACAGGACCCTTTAGGAATATATAGTTATCAGTCTCTGTAATCTTAGGTGCCTATCACCTGTATCCAAGTTGTASAATACAGATGTCCAGAGGGGCTGGAGCCATTCAATAAAGCTGCTGCAATAGTTCTTTACATTAATACTGAGTTTGAACACATCACTCCTGCAGTCACTGCTCTGGAAAACCACGTGCAGCTCTCAGACCTGGAGAGGTTTGGGGATAATAAAAGAACAGACAGGCTGAAGCAGGGCTGAGGGTCCTGGCAGTCCCCACTTGGGACCCAGCAAAGGTGGTGCTGGGGAATTGTTTTTGGCCCCTGTGGCAGCACTTGGCTTGCTAGTTCCCAGTATTTACCTAAATATATTTTGGATTGCTGCAGCTGCTATTGTTTGTGATAAAGGCTTGGACAAAAGGTCTATTGATCAGGCAGGGCTGGCCATCCATCTCTGTCTGCCTCTCCAGACAGCCGGGCTGGGGTGGCAGGGATGCTGCTGAGCCACTGCTCTGCACCAGGCTGGCACAGGGCTGTGCTCCCTGGCAGGGAAAAGGGGTGATCCCACCACAGACCCCTTTGCCTTTCTCCCCACATGCACATGGGAATCTCTGTGTGATCACAGAGTGATGTGTGACGGGCTCTGAGCCTGGTTCAAGCTCATGATGATCTTGCTCCCATGGTCTGGTCTAGTAAGGAACAATCTGCCAGGTCTGAATGCTCAAGCCTCACAGAGCAGAGATTGTCACAGAAAAAAGTTCTGAATTTTATACTTTTTTTTTAAACTGAAGTCAGCTATTGAGTGGAGAAAATCTTGTGACTGGAGGAAAACTTCTGGGTTTCTTAGGAAAAGTGAAATATTTCCTGTAGTTATTGTTTGAGCTAAACTTTCCTTGTCTAATGATGAAAGATGGTGCGTGGTGCAATTAGATAGCACATGGAAAATAGTCATATTTCTGGAATACTTGTGAAAATACAGGCCATGTTAGAAATGAAATTGCATCTCATGTAATGATTCTTGCATTGACAGAGAAATTAAATACTTTTATTCCTAAAATAGGAGAGAATAAGATATTGAAAATAAAAGGCAGCAATATTGCTAATGTGTGTACAAGGAAAGATGGTTATATCTCGTGGCTATGAAGTGGATCTTACATACAGACATAATAATATAGATACATGAAAACTTCTGTTTTGAGGAACTAGCTGGGGGAAAAAATATGTGAGATTTCAGTATAGATTCCTTTCAATGGAGTTAAGAGAGTACAAAATTAAGGACTGACAGTAAAGTTGGCCAACAATAAATGGGAGTTGTAGTTACCTGTTTTAACATGTAACAACTCAAATTGAAGTATTTATTCATTTTACAGGAGGTTTCTTTTCAAGCAGYGGAGCACAGAAGTAACAGTATCACTTCAAAAATGAATATATTTTTATACAGGTTACCATGTGTTCCTATTTTTTKTTGTTTTCTCAGTTGAGCCTTCCCTGTTTCTGCCACCTCCTGTTCCCGATGCTGCTGTCAAAGGTGGGGGTCGGAGTCCCCTGGCTGGACCCAGGGCTCAGCACAGCGCAGAGGTTCTGGCACTGCTGGCCTGGGGGATTSCAGAAGCCCAGCGCGGGTGGTGCCTGTGGAGCACAGACAGGAGGGAGCTGGGCCATGGGGTGATGGGACCATGGGGCCGTGGGGTGATGGGGCTGTGGGGCAATGGGGCCATGGGGTGATGGGACCATGGGGCCGTGGGGCTGTGGGGTGATGGGACTGTGGGGCAATGGGGCCATAGGGTGATGGGGCCATGGGGTGATGGGGCCAAGGAGCGATAGGGCCATGGGGCGATGGAGGCAAGCGCCGAGCCGCGGGACGAGCCCGGCTGCGGACGCACGGCTGCTCTCGGGAGCGAGGGGCAGCAGCGGGGACAGGAGCCCTGTGTCCTCGGCATCTCGGCAGGCTCCGGACTGGCTGATAGGACAAGCTGAAGTGTGGGAGTCATTAAGCTCACCCGGACGGAGGAATGTCCTGTGCCTCCCCTCCGCGCGCGTTGCCTTCCCCGGCGTGGCAGCGCTCGGGGCGGGCGCTGGCCCTGCCCTGCCCT